>WTSP01015138.1:0-30586 GCA_025331215.1 Actenoides lindsayi | reverse complement strand
ATTATTATGAGAAAAACCAGTCAGATACGAAAGTCATTATACTTGCCACAAGCCTCAATTCACCTATCTAGCATGTGTTTTGAATAAACTGAACTTTATGAGATTATAAATAGTGCAAAATATACAGTTTGAAATCTTAAACACACAATTGGGTGGATGTCATATCTTCCTTTTGCCGGCTAAGTGTTCTTATCTGAGGAGCTCTATATGTGATTAAGATGCTGTAGCTAAAGTTGCAGCCTATCAGCTGAGCACATAATTTTAGCCATTTCAGAAGCAAAATAGATGTGCTAATTTAAAGTTCAAGTAACCTTCAAGAAATACATTTTACTCTCATTCGTCCATTTGCATTGCTTATAGATGATGGAACCTATTGACACATGTATCAGATCGAGACCAAAGGTCTGTTTAGCCATGTAATTTCTGAAAGTCTCCAATAGAAAATAACATGTGACAGGGATGGTAGAAGTAAAAGTACAGGTTTGCTCTTGTGCAGTTGTGGCCTCATATAGAAATAGCAAGGAGAGTGTTATCTGCTGCAACTTGTATACAACTTTCATATATATTTTCATAACTCAGGTTCATCAAGATGAACCAGGAAGGCAAACTGAGGGTGGGATGTATTTTATATATTGCAAAGGTGACAGGCAATGTGTTAATTGTGTCTTTTCATGAAACTTATAGAAGTAAAATCTTCCTGGGAGGGCAGAATTTTCCTGTGGGCTTTCATTTGACCAAGTCCTAAGCCTGTAACATCACTAATATCTTATGGATACTAGTGAGGCTGTAGATCATGAGTAAGGAAGAGCCATGCTACCACCCTACCTGCTGTTTGCAAAAAGAACACAGAGTATGTTCTGATTGTTGTGAATATTTGCTTGTGTAGATGTCTTGCTCTCAGCTGAAAGCTCTCTTTATTCAAATTCCTCAATACTATTATGCAACTGGTATGAGTCCTTCATTTACATTACTGCATTTGCATTCACTGAAAAATTTCTGAGACCTCTGGTGGCCAAAATAATGTAATATCCAACATTCCTATGCATATTAATAATTTTTTTTTCTAGGTTTCACAAATATTGATTTTAACCCTGGCTGGGGGTTGAATCTTTATTAAAAATACTTCATCTCTTCTATCTCCAATCTCAACACATCAACACATTCTCATAAAATTAACTTACTTTGTCATCCAAAAATACCCTGCGTTTAATAAATGTTTAAATAACCCATTTTTCATTGAAGAATCAGAATACAGTACATTGAAGTTCATTAGGTTTTGCATTTACAGAGATCATAGATTCATGGTAATTTCCTTTGAATTCTAGGCCCTATATTTAATTTAAAGTCATTGATTTCTTATCTATTTCTGTGGCTGAATTTATTGTCTGTCATGTGGACACGGAAGGTGATTTAGAAACCAGACACAACAGTTAGTGTTCATCTACATCTGATATAAACACACAAAATGTCTTTATCAACAGAAGAGAAAAAAAATGTAACTTCTTGTGTAATTAGTATTATTGATAGTTACTATTCCTCATACACCTCAGTTTCAGCTTACGCTTCAGTAAGTTCAGAATGAATGGAAATGCATTGCAGATGGCTGGAAACAGACTAGAAGATAAAGCAAAGCAAAAGTCAGTTTCACTCAGCTTTTGACATTCGTGCTATTTCCACTGTTTATTGAGAGGAGTGGGAGTGGAGTGCTTTACTGCTGGGAAAGAAAGAACATATGGTCTTTGTAATATATAGGGTTAAAGTCCCAAACATATTTTGTGTGCTAAATGAGTAATGAGCTGTAATAGATATTCTTAAAAATCTAAAAACTAAGTCTAAAGTAATGCTTGCATAGAAACTGTTGCAATTGGGGAAATTAGATAAACTTTTAGTTTTTCTATCTTGTCTCCACAACAATGACTTTCTATGTCAATTCTTATGTTCACAAGTATTATACAAGCATTATTACCTCTATTATATCATTTATAGAAAATTGGAATGGAGGTGAACTTTGTGGAAAACACTCAGGAAAAAAAAGGACCTCAAACATTATCTTTTTCTACAGCAAAAAACATGATACAGTGCATTATAAAGCAAAATCTACATAACCATGGAAGTAGTTGAGAAGAGGTTCAGTCTGCTGGTAGGGGAAATCCAAACTGGCCAGAAAGCTGTAATGACTGTACATGCTCTCCAAACAGTGAAGAAAAAACACTATATGCTACCCAGGATGAGCAGCAATTTCCACAGAATCACAGAGTGTTAAGGGTTGGAAGGCACCCCGAAAGTCCAAATCCCCTGCCAGAGCTGGAACACCTGGAGCAGGTCACATAGGAATGTGTCCAGGCAGGTTTTAAATGTCTCCAGAGAAGGAGACCCCACAACTCTTCTGGGCAGCCTGTTCCAGTGCTCTGTCACCATCACAGTGAAAAAGTTTTTCCTTAAATTTCTGTGGGACCTCTTATGATCCAGCTTACACTCGTTGCCACTTGTCCTATCATTGGACATAACAGAGAAGAGCCTGGCTCCATCCTCCTGACACTCGCCCTTTAGGTATTTATAAACACTAATGAGGTCACCCCTCAGTCTCCTCCAAGCTAAAGAGCCCCAGCTCCCTCAGCCTTGCATCATAAGGGAGATGCTCCACTCTCTTAATCATCTTTGTGGCTCTGTGCTGGACTCTTTCAAGCAGTTCCCTGTCCTAGTACAGCATGATGTGAAGAACAAAGCAAGAACATAGTTCAAACGTACCCATGCTCACATGCAGAAATGTTCCCTCAAGTCCAACAACTGTACAAATCGTGGTTTTTAAGTTGGCAAAACAAAACCTTAGTAAGGGACTTTGGGTGGGAGCACGTGAGCTGCTGTACTAAAGGTGAGGCTGGACTCTGTGGGGCTGCCTGGTGATGCACTACTAGTAAGGAAGACTCCAGGGTGAACATATTTTCTCCATCCCCAGTTCTTGTTTTTCTCTTACTTAAACCTCCCAGAGAACCAGATGTAATGCTCCACTAGGTCCAGTGTGGAAGTCAGTAGCTGCTTTGGCCTCTGACTCAGCAGGCAGAGGAGCCAAGAGCCATCAGAAGCTGCCTCCTTGCAGCGTGTCAGCTCCCACAGCCTGAGCGGTCATGTCTCCTTCATGCTGGAGAGGCCCTGTGGAAATGGCAAGCTGAAATCTGCTGTCATCTGAGCTTTCCCTCCAGTGTTACTAGGGTACTGCCTGGGGTATGGAGCAGTCCTGCCATGCACCGGGCCACCCCGGCTGGAGTTGGCACATCAGTATGAGAACACCCTACTTACTCAGCTTCTTGTGCCTCTATCAGCAGCATCCGAGCTTCCTCCCTTTTTCTGTTTCTCTTATTTGCATTCAGTTTGTACTTCTCACAGTGGTTCATAATGCTTCTGATTTTGCCAAGCATGCTCGTGAGCTCTCGTGGAGTCAGGGGAAGGTTTATTTGCAGAACATATTTTGCCACCTTCTCAATGTCTTCTGGAGGCACGCTCTCATCTGCAACAGAAATGGAGCTGAGGGTATCCTGAAGTGGTTCTTTCCTCAGAGTGAAATGTAAATGATCATTATGGCTGCCTAGCCTTTTTGTTATGTAGGAGAATAAAACTGACAGGCACAGCAAGGGGGTAAGAGAATTATCTCCAACATTTTGTAATTTATTATGCTTCCAGGTACTGCTGTTAGTGTTGTCAGAACTGGCTAAAATGAGGATTTGAACCCACTTTGAACTGGGTTATTAAAATTCTGATGTAGAACTGAGCTCATGGAAGGTTTTAAATCAGTGCACGGCACAGCTAGATGTGTCAGAGCCCATTTCTCCCTTGGCCCCCAGATCAAAGAGGTGTTGGAGAGACCGGGGTGTGAATGGAGCTTTCCAAGCTGGCCAGTGGGTGTAATCCCTTCACTGGAGTCGCCACAATGTTGAGAAAGTGGTTCCTTTGCTGGTTAATGAGAAAGGCTAAGCTACAGAGGGAACTTGGGTCACACTCAGGATGAGAATTTACAGTAGAAAAAGCGTATTTTGACAATTCCCCTTAAAAATGAGCTGGTCCTAGGTCTTTGCTAAGAGGCAGTCACACAGAGTTAGAGTAGCAAATGCCTTGTGAAGTCTCATGATTACTTCTGTTTTCTGCTCACTTCCCTTTATATACAAGACCTTGGGTGATAAAATGTTTGAAACAGCAGATTTACTATAACTGTACGCATCTCAGCTGTTACTGTTCTTAAACTTCAATTTAGAAAACAAAAAATCATGAAAAAGTGCCTTTATAATTGTTAGTGAATGACGTATGTCTACTAAGAAACCTAAAAGAAGAATGGAATTATTAAGAATTTATTAAAAGAAGGTGGAATTATTAATTGCTGTCAACTAAAAATCTGGGAATCTTAAGGACTTAAATGGAGTTTTTCTTCCTTTTCACTAAAATAACTTAAATGCTTTGGAACAAAGGAAGTCCTCTGGTCTCTGGCCTCACTCCCGTTCCAATGTAGAGATATTAATGCTAAAGGACTGCAACATGCAATCCTTAGACACTTAATAGGTCACCTATGTTAAAGACATTAAAAAAGTCCTACCACATTTGAACTCCTTTGATGTGAATCTCGTAAAAAAACTAGGTTCTGTTTCTTACAGTATTTTTCTGCAGTTGCAAGGGTGGAAAAAGCTTTAGGGTATATACGGTTAGTTTATTATTTTTTTATGAGAGCTGCAAAGTTCTACCAGAATCCTTTGATTCCTTGAGTTACAGCTTTAGGGAGATGAGGAGTGGTATGTGTCCTAATTCCCACGCTCCCTATGGAGAGCCTCTATTTATGGGCCTGGAAGAAGGGGGTGGAATAACAATTTGAGGATGCATTGGACATGCCTGGTCATTATATATTATATGAAATGATCTTAGTAGTATTTTACCCAAACCAGGAACTGAGGGAATTACTTGCAGGCTTCAAATTAAGAACATTAATAAAAGATGACAATCAGAATGTAACAGATCTATGGGAAGATTAATACAAAGTACTGTCACCTGGGAGAAAGCAGCACTAGAAAAAAAAAGAGACTGAAAAAGATTGTGCATATCACGAGGTGGAGAATAAATTTCATGTGTATACAGCTAAATCGTTTTCTGGTCATCTATTAAGCTATATTATATTGGAACATATGTTAAAAATGTCAAAAAGAACTTTGCATATCTACCTAACATGAAGTCTTTCACTTTTCGGATGAACTCCTTTGTGATCTCTCGGTCAACTTCGATTTGATTCTTAGCCCTCTCCAGTTGCCCATTAAATTGTAAGCCTTTCAGCTTGCTGTCTTCAGCCATTTTTCTAATGCTTTCAACCTGAAAATATTATTAGAAATAGCAGCACCATTTCCTGGATGTTATCATTGCTTGGCAAGTTGAGCTCTGACACAATACTAATAATTTTGATCCAAGCCTCAGCTGGAATCGATGTGTCTTGGAGAAATAACAGGAGACACCTTTGGAGAACTCCAGAAGTTGCTACATCATGGCCTTCATCTGGCCCCAGAAAAAGCCTAAATAAAGCATTTTTCTTCCCTCCACACCCACTGCTAAGCCACAGCCCCTTGTTTCTAAAACAAGGTGCTGACTGTTGTTTTCTATAGCAGTACTGCAGCACATCAGTGATCAGATTCAGTAGAAAAAAGTAATGTAATCTCATTGCCTTTTCACATGGACTTGCAGTTAAGAATACACTTAAGAGGACACAACTAAGGAAGGCAGAGTTTAAGGCTTGTCTTTAAAAGTTAGATTTTATCATTGAATTAGTATTCTTGATAATTTAAACCAGAGATTTAGATTAATCATCAAATTCCCACAGTATTTAGCTTTGCAGGGGGCTATGCTTTGCCTTGAGGAAATGCACAGGTACTGCCTCTCCGTGCTCTGCAGAGGGAAGAGATTTGCTGTTTCCCCATGTGACAAGAAAAATGGTGATGTGTTTACTTATGAAACTTCTCTAAATACTTCACTGGTATTATCACAGGGCTGCCTGAGGCTCGCGAGCGCCAAAGGCCAAGTCCCAGCAGCCTGGCTCTCACCACCTCAGAAGATGCCATTTCCTGCTGCCTCTCTGTGTGCTGGGGCCCCAGGCATGTGCCCCGAACGCTCATTTCTAAACCAGTTAGCTGTGATGCAGAGGGTCGCATGCTTCTGAGAAAGAGGAAATGGATGCCCAGACAAAGATGGATGCAGGGACAAAGCCACAGCAAATGGACATTTCTGTTGGAAAATGTGTTTTGCCGATATCTGTAACAGGCATCATCTCTGCCTGTTAGTCAGAACAAACTGTCTTTACTGGTGTTTCCGGACTTGTCCAGTTTGTTTCCTTGGCACATGTTGCATTGGCCACACTTTGTGTGAGTTATTTTTCACTGCTATCGTGCAGTACAGCTGACTACTCGATGTCCTTTTAAGCAGCCCTGGTGGCAGAAAAGCTTTGTTTTGAAATTATTTGCAAAATCTATTTAATGGCAAACGTCAGTGTAACACAAGGTTGTATAAATAGAGCTTAGCGCTATGCCCGGCAGTAATCCCATTGCAATAAGCATGGGCCATACTCAGCCTACTGACAAATGGTGCCTTTTGAATCTTTCCCAATAAAAAATAGACAATACTAGCCTGATGCCACCAAATTCCACAGGCACAGGGCACCATGACCCGTGAGATCTTAGCAGCTGTGAGGAAGAGGGATAGCTAGAGCCACAATGTCTTGATGGGACTGGCACCTAATATTCTTGGTACTGAGCCATGATAGGTCTATGATGTTGGAACAGGGTTCATCACTACGTCACTGCTCTTTGTCCAAGGAGCAGGTGAGCTTTTGTAGAGTTGTGACCTCCCAAATCTCATCCTCCATGCATTTCACTGAACAAATGTAGGTTTGATATACAACACCTGATTCTTAGGTTCCTGCAGCTGAGTAGTCAAGTTATTCAACAACACAGCAGTCTCCTCAGCTTTCCTGAAGGCATCAGAGGCAATAGGAAGAGCTCCATTGCAGTTTGGGCCACCACACTGCCTGAGTCCATAACTGTCCTGACACAAAGCTCCCCTGCAGGCTGCTGCAACACAGGGCTGGTCTCCTGGAACACCACAGATCTGCAAGAAGGAAGATGCTTATGTCAGAACTCCTCTGGGGGCCTGAGATACGCTCCTGGGGGAAGGAAGATGTTTGATATCATATGAACATTGAACATAGGATGGGATTTTCCCAAAGAAATTGTGGTCTTGTCTCTCCAAAGATGGATGTCACTGCCAGTTACAGGTCCTCCTCCCCTGACTTGAAGGATGAAACAGCAGCCCATGGCTCCGAGCATCCTTGCAGGAGGCATTTGTTGGACTCTGTGTGTTGCACTAAGACCCTTGCCTCATTCCTGTACGGCCAAAGGGCTGAAACTATCCTCTGGCCATATCCAGCCCACGGGTCAATGGCTTGTTCTAAAGGATCCAGGTCACCTCTCACACAACATGATACCATGTTTAGTCCTCTATATAGTTTGACACAGATGTTGAGACTAAAGGCCTAGAAGGATGATCTCTTTCAGATCTGTCAGGGCTGGATGAAAGTGCTATTGGGTATTCACTGTTGCCCCACATGACAGAAATCCCTTCCTATCCCATGTGTGATACAAAGTATATGCCATCACCCACCATCCACTCCAGAGTAAAGTTACCCTGCTTAGTTTAAGTTACTGATGTAGGAGGTTGGGGTTAATCTTTCTGACTTTACACAGATGTCCTCCTGAGACTAGAGAGTGCTTAAATAGTTCCTTGTGCTGGGTCTGTCCTGGGAGCAATGGCTTCCAGAAGGGTGGTAGTAACCACAGCTGAGAAGTGCAGCTGTTTCTGACGTGACTGCATGTCTGTGCCAGGGAAGTGTTGTTTTCCATATTTAAAAATTCATGTAAGCACCATTTAAAAATAAAATCTACTAACAGCATCAAAAAAAGAGACTTCTGTTTAGCTCCCATTCAAAAGTCACAGTGCCTACCTTTTCATTCAAATTTTGGATGTCAGGGATCTCAATCATCTTGAGCTGTTCCAGCACATTGCTTGCTTTCAAGGTCTGATGGCCCAGCACAGTGAGCATCTGGCTTCTGGTGTACTCTAAGTATCTTACAATAGGGGTTGTACTACTGGTCTTCTCTTCTGCCAGTGATGATACTTCAAGGTATTTCCTAATGTTGCTGATGGCCTCTGTAGCAACAGAAATAGGCTTTAGTAGTGTCTGTATTTTGGTTGCATTTAATTAATGTATTTACTTGAATTCTGGACAACTTATGAGTGACAGGTGATTCAGTTTGTTCAATTTGGGATGGCAGGGAGAGACAGGAGCTGTCATTTCTTCAGTCAATCTTATTAATCCTTTACTCAGCCAGTTGCCAAACAGGAATAGTTTATTGATAATCATAAAACCTGCTAAAATAGATGCAGATGCAATGGATCCAATCATATTTCAGGCTCCAAGGTGTATGAGAAGCCAGTGGAAGACACAAAAGTATGAAGAGGATCCCATTAATGATACAAACTGCTACTGATCTGCGTTCATCAGTAGCTCACACATTGCTGCCACTGTTGATTTGGGGAAAGTCTTGTCATTTATGCTGGTTTGAAGTTCAGGCAAGAAAACTGTTTCTGTCAGTTGTAAAACCTATGAAATGATCATCTGTCTGTGAGTTAGGGAAGCATTTGTCCTGTCTGTTCAGCATAACACCCAAAAGTTAAGTGGTCTGCTGAACTGAGGCCAGAATTTAGACTACAAATGGGAATTTATGAGTTTTATTTGGCTCTGGAAAATCCAATTTCAGGGTTGATGCATTAACAAAAAAAGTTTTTCCATGACAAATTTGTAGGCCAGGCAAAAATACTTTCCAGCAAGAGTCTTTCTTATTTGCTTAGTGTAAGCTTTTCCTTAAGCAGACTAAAAAGGGTTGGAGAATATAACATTTTTTTGCAGGTTAATAGCCTAAGGAAAGGACTCGAGCCTTTTGCAAAACACATAATTTAAAACTGCTGCTGTCGAGAGTTCCCAGATCTCCAGAGAAACCAAAGTTGTCCCCAAATCCCTAGGTAGAAGTATGTGCAATGAGCCAGAACTGATGTGTCAGCAGTGAAAAAGCATTAGAGGTCATTGATTAACATCCCTCTTTGTGCTGGTAACCGACCCAGTTACTAGTTGAAGTCAGTAACAAGGCACTTGTCAAGTCCTGCATACTTTGAATCAGGCTCTAAAATCTCTGACCTTGCTTTGATTGAAGTTGAACAAACTTTAGTTATTGTGTGGAGCCAGGGCTATTTATTTTATCTCGTAACTCTTGGAAAAAATATACAGTTTAAAGTTAGCTTGTAATACAAAATACCTGGCAAGAGGCTGCTGTAACTCCATATCTAAGCCAGAGAATGTTTTCTGTGCAACAGTTCCATCGCAGGAATATTTCACAGTGGTTCAGCTCTTCGTTAAGTGGCCCAAAGGCATTTTTCATGCTTGGGTTGTGATGGAGCTGTAGAGCTTCCAATTTCTTTTACATTAAACACGGCGTCTTGGCACAGGCTTGATTTACAGCCTAGGAAACTGTGCTCACTGCATTACCACACCACAGTGGCTGCAACACCAGGAACCAAGACTGGAAAGCTGTAACTTCATGAGAGCTCATAAACTACACACATTTCTTCTAAGGACACTTGTGTCTTGTTTTTTCCAGTGATTATAATTCATCATTAGATATTGATGTTTCCAGGTCAGCTGGCTGAACGTATACCTGTGAAGAAGTCTCCTGATCCTCTGCAAAGAGAGGTGGGTAGGAGCCTGTTCCTCCTGTGCATCTAGGGCACAAGTGCCAAATGTGCCCCAGATGGTGTATGTGGTCATATCCTGCTCTACCTCAGAAGAAAAAGAGAGGAAAAGCAGACAGAGCCATGTGTAGGATGTGCAGCTGGTCCCTAAATGAAGATGGAGTGAGGAAGGCAGACTTTCTCCCAGATATCAGAGAAGCTGGTTTTCTTGAGGGAAATGTTATTTCTGTGCTGTTAGATGCTTGGTAGCAAGACCAATGAATATTTGTGGCCCTGACCAGAAATTAGGCTTAAATTCAAGGTCTTCCCCTCCCCACACCCCCTTGTGCTTTTTATAGGGCTGTTTATCTATCTCCTGAGGCCAAAAGATGAAGTGAGCTTGGAACGTGACCAGAGAGCACCACGGATGCTTCAGCTGTGCATCCACTGACTTCCCTGGGATTTATTGTTTCCTTGCCTTCTTCGCTTTCTCAGAGTCTGCACAAGACTCAGTTGACTTGGGAAGTGGAGCCTGGGAGAGTTGCGCTGGCTGCTCACGTGGGGACCTGAGCGGAAGAGCCGGCCCCGGGGGCACTGCCAAATACAGGGCAGGGGAGCCCTAAATCTTAATTAATCTCTCTTTTCCCATCTTCCTTTTCATTGGCTTTGTATTCTATTGACTTTTCTTTTTTTTTTTAATCTTGTCTAGGCCTATCTTTTTCTTGCCTTAATGAAACACAGAGGAACTATAAATGCGAGTGCATTGCCTCTAGCTTGTATCTTCTGTGGTGTGCATCCTGTCTTCTGGGGTTCATATCTTGGCAGCTGTCTCTTTGGAAAGTATACTGATGACAGTCTCCTGCCACTGTGGATGATGTAGCTTCTGTTCAAGATCCTCCTCTTTCTCCAGAAACCAGTCTGTGACATTGTCATTACTGTTATTAGCCACTGATGGAGACTATATTTAGCTCAAGCACAGATGGTGTAATTCTTTCAAAAATGTCAAGGAGCTCAGTTCTGACTTCATATTTTTTGATGATGGAGAGCTAGTTCCTTACCACATCAAGTCATATATTTTCCCATGGGAACACTATGAAGTTGCACTATGACTTGCTGCTTTAATTAAACAAACCATTGCTGTACAACATTCTTTAAGTATTGCTAAGAGCAAGAGGAGTGAGAAGTGGGGAAGAAAATCTTTTGCTCTTCTACTGCATAATATGTGAGTTGATACTGTGAAATTGGGTGGCTTTTAAATCCTGATGTAAACATCAGGATTCATGAGACTTCTGACTGATATGACCCTGGCACATGCATCTGAAATTTAGGATGCTAGAAATCATGGCATTTTAAGATAAAAGAGAGTTTGAAAAGTCAATATAATATGTTGTTAGTATTTACGTATTTGTGCTACCTCAGGAAGCTAAAACCTAGGGATCCTTGAAATATTGTATGGTTTGATGGTGAGAAAACCATTCTGAAGTTTCATGGAAAATGCTCACCTATTTCAATTCATTGCTGTCTGACTTACCTTTGAGGTTCAAGTAATGCAAACTTTGCAGCAGATGTATTTTCTGTTGTAGAAGTTCATACGCTAGGTCAGCTTCTTCCCCAATGTCTTCTATGTTCTGGTTAAGGTCAGGAAACTCAGAGAGTGTCCTGTGAAGGGGATCCATTTGTGCAACTTTTTGTCTGAAAGGGAAATGGCAGATATGCAGAAGTCAGACCAGATTGTTCTTAAACTGGAACTGAAATACACAATATTTTAGAGGACAAGAGATAAATGTCTAGATAAGCAGAAACATTTACTTGTAATGACTTATTAAGAAAAGCCTTGGGATGAACAGGAAAATTCCAGTGTTTGAGTATAGGCCTGTGGGGTACAGATTATATATATGATATATTGTATACCATATATCTATATATAAAGTATATATATAATTTTGTTCACAGATTTATTGAAAACAGTGACTTAGTAGTCCAGCATCTACGTGCTGATCGGAAGTGGGACTTGATGTGTAGGGCTGGCTGGTGGATCTCAGAGGAAGACCGCTTTTTCCACCAAGGGATTTTTCCAGCAGCTGAGAACTTACTGAACGTAGCCCTGAAAATTCTTGATGCCTGAGAGGGCCTCCAGTGAAAGAACAGGATGCCTCAAAATTCTTTCTGTTTCAGAAATGGCATCTTCAAAGGCTTTGAAGCGCACGTCACAGCTGGGCATTTGTCCTCCTTTATCTTCAAGATTCACAGCAAACCTCATTAATCCTTGCACAGTCTGAGTGAGGGCAGTAATTTCAGTGTCCCACTGATCAAAACAAAGATGACACTGACGGCAAGAGGGAAAGTCTTTCTCAAAGCCGTGGCCACAGTGGCTGCAGAACCGGCCGGTGACACCAGCTCGGCAGTTACATGTGCCGGTGGCTTTGTCACACTTGGGCTGTCCGGTTCCCTCCAGGTTACACCCACACGCTGCAAAAAAGGGACAGCACGTTACATCCAGTTGTTCCTTTTGCATGAGATGAACGCATGCAAAAGGCACAATCAAGACAATAAAAGCAAACTGGTGTTTGAGTTAGAGCAAAGAGAACTGCCTGGCTAATGGCACTTCTTCATCTCTAACTTCCATGGCCTCATCGTAATCATAGAAGGAACAACATAGATAAATAACACAAGTACTGTTATCCTTCCCATACACACAAATACATGAAAGCCTGCTTCTCTAGATGTATGTCCCATCTCCCATATGAACATGAAAGGTAAACATTTCTTTTGAGGCAGTTTCAAAACCCATTGTCCCCACTTAATAATACTTACGAATGCAATGTGTCTGGGGATTGCCAAAGTAGTTTTCCTCGCATTCATCACAACATCTTCCACTGTAACCTAGCTTACATGGACACTGGCCTGTAAGCTGTTAAAGACAGGATTAAATAACTCCCTGCAGAGTCATATGGCTGGATATATATTATTTACTGCATTTTTTTTTCTCCCTGTGACTTATGTTGTACTGGGACTGCAGTGATACTGCTTGCACATGGTCTTTGAAAACCATGGTTTATACAGCATTGGCCCACCTTTCCCACCTTCCTCCTGAAGACTGTGAAAACAAAATGGACTTTGAAAGATGGCTTGACTTTACTAATATGAAAGATTTTGTATGTTCCAGTCTACAGATGCTCTTTGAGAACTCATCCTCTAACTATGATGAGAAAGGATTTTTTTCACTTTGCCAAACAGAATAATTTCCTATTTTTGCTGAAGCAAAGTACTTGTTTTAACATTTCAACTTTTAACTACATGATATATTAACTGTAACTGAAAACCTCTAGGGTACATTATGCACATTGCCCTAGAAAATTTATTTTGGAATTCCGCTATTAAATTAAACTGCAGGGAATTACAGCTCTGAGAACTGTTATAGCTCAGAAAAACAGTAGTTCCTTGAGGTTAAGAGCTACATTTGACAGGAAAAAAATCACTAAATAAACTGGAACAAGCAGAAAGTATATAGAAAGGAAAACATGAAAGCACATCAGTAAGAGCTTGGGATAAGCTCCTGGTGCTCTGAAGTCAATAGCAAAACTGCTGTTGACTCCATGGGACCACAATTTCATCTTTCTACTCTGAAACACTGTTTTATTTTTTCTGCATTCTGGCCATAAGAAGTGCACAGGAATTAAAGATGAGAAAAGGTACTCTAGCAGTCTGATAGGGCATGATTAGTGTAATGGCCATAGCTGTTACTTTATGAAAATAAACACTTAGAAAATATCCATGGTCCAAGCCTGGACTTCCTTCTTTCCTATATGTATACTCATGAGGCAATTTTTTTTCCTATGTGACATTTCTTCCAAAGTATTTCTACGAATAAACCGACAAAGAAACACACAGGCAAAGAGAAATTATTTACAAGCAGAGCCTTATTGTCAGAACCGCACATTTGACATAATGACTCAATGTGTGATCACACCAACTACAAACTTCCAAAGAGTTCTTGTTTTCAGGGAGCGCAACAAAAAACCATCCTAGTTTGTAATAGGGTCCACACCATGCCATGCCAAATCACCACAACACCAGTTCCCAGAAAGCAGAGTAATTTTCTTGCCTGGTTACACTGGTTGCTTTGGGAGTTTTTTTGATCACAGTCACAGGTCTGACATCCTCTTCCACTGGCCAGGTCCCAGTAGCCAGAGGCACACTGGTCGCATGTCGCACCCACCACATTGGGCAAGCAAGGGCAAGCTCCTGTGGCTGGGTCACACAGACAGGCTGCTTCCCCCCCCGGGCACATGGCAGGGTGAACACCTGCCAGATTGCACGAGCACCCTGCAAAAAGAAGGACAATTACTACAGTGGGCAATAATATAGCAACCAGAGCTGTATGTAAAGCCCATGCTGTAGGTTTACTTCTAGTAAACATCTTTGATCTCATACGATGTACCTATCTTTCTATAAGAGCTTACATATCACTTTGATCAAACTTTCTGGGAATGTTCAGTAGTTTTAATACAGGCACAGAAAATGGAAGGCATAGTGAATTTTGAATCTTATTAGAATGATATCTTAAATATGTTGAGTAAGCAGAAGTTGATTTACAGTAGGCACTATCTGCCGTGGGAAAGCCCAGTAAGCCAAGTAAGATAAGAGGCCTTTCTTGTGAGGAATCGAAAGTTTCTGCTTAACCATTTCTAATGGACATCTTCCAAGAATGAACAAGGAATGGGCTTGAGATGTATTTTAGAGATTTCCAGAAAAAGATTTTCTTAAAAATATCTGTAATTTTCTGGCCTGTAGAAATTACACCCTCGATCAGGCATGTTTGTGAGAATAGTCTTTGAGAGATATTGGACAGAAACATATGCCTTGCTTTTTCTTACACTCCTGCCTTTCTGTTAAAGGTGCCGGGTTATTGACCATGTCCTCATAGAGTCCATTATATTGCCTCAACAGTCTCATTCTAGTCACTTAATGAAAACAACTGGTAAGGCAGGGAGCTCAGCAAGGGATCATATGGTTAACTGAGAATTGCTTACTTGGCATCAGCCAGCAACACAGATAGACAATTATCTTTGATTCCTTTACTTTTGCTTCCTTCCTGAATGGACTGAATGCACATTTATTTTTCTAAAAGAGAGTACTTATTTAATTTCACAAATGTGTATTTCCTAGGAGTGATATTCAGTATGAGATGTAGTGAGACTTGGACAACAAAGAATTTAATAGATTCCATATTAACGGTGGTTTGTATCACTGGATAGAAATATATTTGGTATTCTCATTTTTGGCCCGTTGAACTGCTTTAGTTTTACTGATCCTCCAAAGGCTAACCAATCCCTATCACCTAATTTCTTTAAAACTTTTCTTGGTAGTAACACACCATTGTAGGGCTGTTGCTTACTTACTTTGACAGCTTTGATTGAGGGCTGAGCCAAAATACCCTGGTTTGCAGAACTGGCAGTTTGCTCCATGGGTGTTGTGTAAACACTTGATGCATTCCCCAGTGACCCTGTTACAGGACTCTGGGTCTGTCACATCGATGTTGTTATTGCAGGGACATGGCACACAGTCAAGCCTGGGGCTACCTGGGTTTTTGTAGGACCCACTAGGACATTCGTCACATTGATTGCCTGTCAGAGATGAAGGTAAAAATATTTGCTGGCTGGTGGGTGAAATAGGTAATTTCCAGTAATACTCTTTAAAGATTCAGACTCTCTGTTCAAATGCACATTTACAATGGAAATATCTGTTTGAGACTGTTGCCCTTTAATTCTATGATCCATTTAAATTACACCTCCCACACTGAAATTTGATGGAAATGCACTCTCCTTATCCCAGGTCATTTCCACCAAGGAAGTCCTTTCAGTAGGAGTAAACAGATACCCCCACACACAGCACCTCCAAATATATTTTCCCAGCAAAGTCCTTCCAAGGGCAGTAGTCAGGGTTGGCCATATTTGCAGGATTTTCCAGGTGGCCTTCACCCCAACAGCAGCATGGGAAGGAAGGGGTGCCCTTTCCCAGACCAACTCAGAGTCCAGCAGACCTGCCTTCCTTTCCATAATGCAGTGGGGGATCTCCAGGAGGTCACACAAGCTCTGGGACACTCTGTCCTTGCTTGCTGGCATCATCATTGCTTCTGCATGCCGTCCTGATGCCTTTCCTGATTGGGTGCTGCCTCACTTCATCTCAGAAACCTTTCTGGGCAGGCTCATGTTGCTGGGACCTCATCCACTGGCTCATCTTCAACCAAGGACTCTGCTCCTTCATCCTCAGGACCAGAGCCTTTCACACAAAGGAAGTGAGCCCAGTGCCACAGAGGTGACCAAGAGCCTTGCTGGGAAGAAGCAGTAGGAAGAAAGTCCAGACTGAGGATTGTGGTCATTTGTGAGGACAGAAGTCCCCTGGCTGAGCACCAACAGGGATCATTTTGGCCCTACAGCAACTAACTACTCAAACAAAACTCCTTTTGACTTATGGAGGAACCTGTCTTAAGTAAAGACAAAGTGCCGGTTTAGTATTTGTCAGTGTGTTTCCCATTAGCGTTTGCTTCCATCACTGGAGTTCATTCTAATGCTCAGGGACAGGGAAACATCTTCAGTTTTCCCTGCAGAAATTCAAGCTAAGTCACCAGGATCTTAGCAAGTAAGGCATCAGATTGCTGCAAAAATATCTGCATTTGAGACAGCTGAGAATGGAAACCTCGTTTCTAACGTGACCCTTTGAATGGTTAAATAGTCACTCTTGGGCATAACACCAAAGCAAGATTCCTCTATATGAAGAAAGATTTTCTCTGATTAGGAAATCTTAGCAGTGCTTTTTGATGCCCTGTTCTTTCCAATCTGGGCTTCCAGTGCTTGTTTTCCAGAGGTAACGAGCAGCTGCAGCTCTCCTCCCCTCTCCCCACCAGGTTAATATAGTGGAAAGAAGGAGGATTCCAGAGAGTGCCACCAGATTAATTAATGGCTTCACTGTATCCGCATATGTGAATCCCTTTTTCAAATGCTAATCACACAATTCCCACTCTTCTCAGAACTTCTCCATTTAATTTCAGTAAATTTGAGTGCTAACTTCTCTTCTCTATTTTATTACCATTACCTCACTTGTTATTTCTGAACAGAGTATGGCAGAGGATGGACATTTTTTTTTTTCTCTCTTACATTAATTTTAATAGAATAAAACCCAGTCTTTATTTTGCTTCCTACCTGAATATCCCTCGAGACAATTGCAGACTAGTTGTGCAGACTGGGAGTCCTGGTAACAGGAATGTGCAAAATACCTATTGCTTGTAGGTGCTCCTGGGCACATGCATGGGCGGCAGGGTTCTCTGCTCAGGGGGTTTCCATAATAGCCATCCATGCACCTGTCAAAGCAGTCAACACAAAACAGCAGAAATTGTCAAGTGATCCTTTCAGTCCCTGCAGATCAAGCAATTTACATGTATGTATAATTATTTTAACATTCCAGGTCATTGTAATGCTCTCCTCATCAATTGGTGCAGATGAGGTGTTCTAAAATGGGAAATCAGAGCTGCATTCCTGAAATCTGGAGCAAAAATTTTAAAAAATACATTTTATTTTCAAGGAATATTTCTGAAGATTTTCACCTACTCTGGGACAATTTTAATCTAAATTATAATATGTACCTATGACATATCACAAATGATCTGCATAGACAACTAAATGCTGCTGTGTAAAAATTCTGTATAATTCACCTATCACCACACATATTCATCTATTTCTATACACACACACAAAGAGTGGTTGGCATGACATTAGAAAGTCCTGGCCCAGGTGAAAAGCAATGATTCATTCAGAGCATTCAGAGAATATTGCATATTTCAGATGCAGCATACGTATTAAAATCTGCCATTCTCTGTCTGACATGTTCTGCAGACCTGGGGTGATGGCTTTGACGTGATCGGTGGTGATCATTACCAAGACAGGTGGGGTCCCTGGGGGCTCCTTGGGGGCTCAGCCACTCATGCCACCCTGCCTGCCACCACCACCTCCACACCCCAGCTCCCTGTGGTCCCACAACTACAGCAAAGCAGCAGCTTCTGAAGCAGCCTCTGTCTTTGATCTGCTTTACTATGGCAAATGGTAACACAATCCTCTGTACGTATACAAGCCAGGCTAAAAGTCTTGGTTATTCAATTATCCTCACCCCGGGGTCTGGAGCTCCTGCAGAGACACAGGACAACAAGTATTTCAGTCTCCCATTTTTAATCTATTTGCCACCTACAAGCACAATAGTCAAAGGCTGTATTGTTCAACAGCACTGCAAGAAAAGCTCAATAGGTTTCATGGGGATATCCTCTTAGAAGTGAATGACAAGGTACAATCCAGCCACACTAAACTAAACAGCTAGTGATTTTAATTCTGATGTCCGTATTGAGCTCTGATACTGCTGCCAGTGTATAGAACAAAAAAGTGGACCGCCGTTTTGCACAGGGCTGGGACAGATGGGAAAAGTAATTTTCTGGTCATATGGAAAGAATATGAACCAGGAAACAGGACATGTTTATTTGAGCTCCTCAGAGATAATTGCAGGAATTAAAATGAGTATTCCTCGTGAGGTTAGCCTCTTGGCAATTTAAAAGCTGGTAAGAATCAGCGTATCTCGTACGCAGAGCTTTGCACATGTCTCCAAGCACATAGTGCCATGGCACCCACGTTTCAAATGCCTTCTTGGAGGGAACCCACTGACTGCAGCGCTGCGTGCATGCCGTGCCCACAGTCCTCCCACAGGCATTGCAGGCACCTTCCCACAGCCATTTGCTGAACAAATAGGTACCTGCCGTTCAGCAGCTCAGCCCAGTTTAACCCTGGGTTTGGGTATGTGTTTCCACATCAGGTCACTGATGCATTCATGGGGAGGTAGGCAGGCCCTCAGCTACATGCATGGTTTCGAGAGCAGCAGTGTTTGGGTGAGCTTTGCAGTGCTACCCACCAGCTTACCTTTCACAGTGGCTTCCAGCTGTAAACCCACGGCAGTTCAGGCACGCTCCGGTCAGCGGGTGGCAAAGCTCCGCGCGGCCGTTACACGGGCAAGGGCGGCAGTGGGGAAATCCAAAATACCCGGGCAGACATCGGCTGCAGCGCTGGCCATCCACCTCGCGTCGGCAGGAGCACTGCCCTGTCACCTGGTCACACAGCCTGCTCAGCGAGCCTTGCGGGTGGCACTCGCATGCTGGAAAACACCGAAAGCAAAGCTGCGTCCTGAACGTATTCCCACCAACTCCGATCATCACTGACACTGCTCGAAGGCAGTGCGAGCAGCAGGGATGGAAAATTCACTATTTCTAGAAATGCTTTTTATATTGCTCCACAAATAATCATGAATTCAAAGGCCTAAAAAGTGGAGGTATGCATGAAGAGCCAGAGATCGGTACTGGTGCTGGCTGCTGAGTACTCACCATAGCAGCCATGGAAGCCAAAGCCATAGCTGCCTGCAGAGCAGGTGTCACAGCAGCGTCCCACGACGTTGGCTTTGCACTGACACTGGCCCCCCAGTTTACTGCAGCTGGTGTCCAGCGACCCTTGAGGATTACACTTACATGCTGCCAAGGAGGAAGAAAATCAAAACAGGTTTGGTTATAAAGGAGTGTGACTGCTCTTGTAAACTTGCAGTTTTTACACTTAAAAATAGGAGGGAAAGAGCCTGATTCACCATTTTTGGCTCACTAGGGGTTCACTATCTTTGATGCTGTAGCATTGATGGTGATGGTATATCAGGCACCAGCACGAGTCTTGATGGTGGAGATGCCACATTCAGGGCACTGCCTTTGGCACATATTTGGGATAGGGCAGAAGACAGCATAACAAAATGTAGATCCAAAATGAAGGTATCTTGAAGTCTAGAAGGGTTTGATATAAACCTGTGTCTAGCTGCAGCACTGGACATAACCTGCAGGCATTACTTAGACTGGATATAGTTTGCTGATTTCTGGACACCTTGGACTAACTTGCTGAGTGAAGCTGGTCTGCTAACTCACAGAGGAAGTTTGTCCAGTATGCTCAGATGCCACTGCTAGAAAGACAAAGTGCCATGTTTCACTGTAAGAATCCCATCATGGGAAATGAGCTAATGGGGAGTCAGCACAGCCCAAATTCAAATGAGGGGGATGTGTGACTGCATAGATTTGGCCACATCACATGATATGTGAGTGAGGCATTGGTCCTTCTAAAAATGGCCCAAACCAAGCATACTCTATCAGGTCCATTGGAAGTAAGGCTCCCTGAAAGGAGCTGGCCACCAAAGTTGCTCAGAAAGGTCCCTCCTGTTACTGGAAGTGCAGAGGAGCTCCATTTGTCTGGTCCCAACACCAGGGAAGCCTCCTGAGACAGCAAGTCCAGCTACCCTTTCCACACTGAGTCCAGGAGACTGCTTGGGTAATCAAACCCCACCCGCCACTGCCCTCTTGCTGGAACACCACAGATTTTTTCTTGGTGAATCTCTTCCGGGACATAAGTTCATGTGCCATCATGCCTGGAGTCTTACCACGGCATCCAGCTGGCCTGCAGCATCCAGGAAGAGGGCTTAAAAACTCTACTGTCACTTTATAGCAGCCAGAAAAGTAAGAAAGTTACTGCTTTGAGCATATGGTGAAGCTGCATCTGACTGAAATGCACTTCAGAAACACACAAACACTGCTATGGTCCCTGTCACATTTCTCCGTGAAGCTTATGATGTGTGATGGATTCTAAGAACCATGCCACCAAAAGGTGTTTGCAGTGCACTCAGGGTTCAGTGGGACGTATCCTGCACGTCCATACACAGCACATGCTGATTGGCTTCACTTACCTACACCACCATGGGCTGAGAGCTCTCCAATCAACATACCTTACAAACTGAAGGGAAAACCAGTAACTGTCCCAAAGAGCTGCCTGTGCAGGTTGCTCCTTACCGACAGCACCATTGTGAATGCGGGCTGACAGGCTCACTATGAGCTGTGCACACACTTCAGGCAGGACATGAGGTCCAACTTCTGATGCAATTTCAATACAGTGATACTTCTGGTACTCATCTAAATCCTTTTCACTGCATAAGTTCTCCACGGAGCTGATTCTGGGAATAAGTCCAAGCTTTGGAGTTAAGAGGGAAAAGAAAATATTTTCGCTTAGATACACTGAACACTAGAATTTCCCACATTCTCTTACTGTGTTCTGCATTGCAAGGACAGAGGCCTGAAGCACCATGTTTCCAAATCTGCCGCTGTGCTGCTCAGTCATCTAAATTCACATTTATTCTTATGGTCTAGACATTCCCCAAGTTCTTCAAATAAAAGACACCATGTATAAAAAAGTCAGATTATAATGAGACCTCAGATATACACTCAGAACTGTTTTTGCTTTTAAGAGATGCCTTGTTGATGACTCTGAAAGCAGTATCTGGCCAAAATTTTTACTTGTATTACCAAGATAATCAACTGAAGGTTCTATGTCCAAGTATGGCCAGCCCTTGTCAGGTCCAGTTCTACAGCAGTAATTAGAGGAATGGACTTAAAAATATTTTATCTCAATAGAAGAACCCAAAACTAACACCCAGATTCTGACTTGGTGGAAACTTGGGCAATGTCTGGACCAGATTCCTGAGAAAACACAGATGTAATTTTACTTTTCCGATGTCATTTTCAAATATATGCATGATTATTTGAATTAGATTCAGACAAATTATAGAGATTTAAAAAAACCCCTAAGTTATGAAAAATTGCATGAAAGTATATCCCTAGCCACAGCATCTTGTCAGCATATGTGGAGTGTGCTCATAACAAATGAGCAACAGACAGAGAAACACACTTTGTCTCTTAACATATGCAACAAGTATGACTTGCTGAGCTATTACGGTATTTCTCCATTAAAATTAGAACAGATACAATTCTGTCTTTTTGAATAAAAACATGCAAACACAGTGCAAATGGAGGTAAGCAGAAGCCCATTTTACTGGATTTCTATAAATGATTTAAAAATATTTTTAATAAGTCTGTGCAGGAAAAAAAAATCACACTGGTATAAATACAGTCTCAAGGGAATTGTGACAGAACTACTCACTGAGTCAATCAAGATGAATGGTTTTGCCATTGGGTCAGAGGCAGAGGGCTGAGAAAAATGCACATCCACAGAGTATTCCGTTTGTGGCTCCAGGCACACTGGAGTTTGCAGAATTGCAATCCTGTTTAGCAGAAAAAACAGTTATAGCCACAGGCTATAATAGTCAGGACAAGGCAAATTTACAGGATGCTGTGAGCTCTCCCACCCCTCTGTGCCTGCATCCTAATGCCTGCAGCTCCGAGCAAGCCCTGTTGCTGTGGGCAGCACACCCAGCTCCATTGCTTGCAGGCTTTGGGAAGGCTGCATAACTTCTGCCTGGATGGCTCCCCCAGCACAATTTAAACCTGGTTTAAATTAAACTGAAAATGGTAGGTTTTACTACTTCAAGCAAAGGAGTTTGCAACTCATTGTTCAGATTTGTCCTTTCCTGTCCCTGTTTGGTCTAGACTTGGGTCACATCCTCTTGGCTCCTCTCTGTTATTTACATAGGTCCAAGCTGAAAAGCCAGTGTTGAAAATAGGCTAGGACAGTGACTTTAAGTCAATATTTCCTTACTGTTCTGAAATAGCTGCAGTTGGATCTTTGCCAAAGCAATGACTAACCCCAGCAGGATCTCAGGCTGCCCTCCTGGCTTGAGCAAACCTTTGAGATGCTGAAGACTGGACCATCAGACTCTTCCTTAGAGCCTATGTGGTATTGTGGTGTGACAGCAACAGGAAAGGCCACACGTGTTTCTAATATTCCCAGTTTCCCACACATTTGTTTCTCTGCAGTGCTTCAGTAAAAGATTTGCACACAAAAAATCTACAGGCGAAAGGATAGGAACAGTCAGACAGACCTCTTTGTGGCTGGGAGAGGCAACACATGTGGCTCCTGTGAAAGGCCCTTGTTTTTGCAGCGTTGACTTGACAAAATACCAGTGGGCTGGATGGCAACACTTGCTAGCCAGTCTTCCAAGGACTGTAAAGGACAAAAAGTATGGTCATTTTTCATATCTGAAAACCCGCCTTTCTCTTTGCCAGGGTTAATGAAAGCCATCTGAATGATGGCACACTGCAAAAACAAAACAGATTTTCTCTTTGTTCCTTACAGGACTAAAAAAAATAATGTTATTTGTGAAAAATGCATTGTATTTGCAATGGCTAATTGAAGAGCAGAGATGGCACTGGGACGTCAGCTGAAGCAAATGGAAACAGCTCTGTTGAAGTCACTGGACTTGTTTCATTTCTTAGCACAGTGTTGTCCCATAGATATCCTTTATTATCTGCCTCCTCTCACATCTAATAAGAAATAACAAACATAAAAGACTTTGTAACAAAAAAAATGCAACCGTTTAATCCTTAGAAGGAAAAAGCTACATCAAACCAGCCCACTTCAAAATTGTTCTCATGTTCTAAGACACTGGGAGTTTTGTTTGCCTCAGAATGACAGAAAGAGAATATAATACAATAGACAGAAGGAGGAGCTCAACTGGTGGAATTGTCCCAGGGAACTGCAAAGAGAAAGAGCAAGGCATGTACAAATGCTGGTACCAATAAAACACTGGCCTGTGTTTTTGCAGACATGTGTGCAGACTTGGGTTTAACCAGATTTGCGTTAACAGATTTCCCTAGACATGTCTTCATCATTGAAAAATTTTGTCCAGGCAAAAAATGAGATTTTTGCTATTTTTTCCTACAATTTTCACACATCTCAGAGCCCAGCTGGAGCAACTGGGAAGCTGGATGTCTGCAAAAGGTCGGGGTAGTTATCCACTCAGATCACTCCTGACTGTGCACGTTTTCCTGCCCAGAAAATCCCAGATAGAAATACAGGATGCCCATCTAAAATGAACTGCATTTTGCATGTGTCTGATTTGTGAACAAGAGTCCAACCAAGCAGAGGTTCAGGGGATCAATGAAGGGCATGTTACTGGGTTGATAAGGATGAAAAGGCAAACAATTTTAATTTTAAATATAAAGAGTGGGACAAGGTGCTGCATCCTGTTATTGACAAGACAGACCCTGCATCGATCTCAACATCACAAGACATGACAAGTACCTCAGGCTCATAACGAATCGTGATATCAAAGTCCATAGCAAAGGGAACATTGTTGATGGCAAATCTCAGACCAGCTCCACTGGGAACACGGGCAAAGCCAGGTCCCGTCCATGTGACAGACCGACCGGTGCTAGGCTGCCTAAAAAGCACGGCCACAGCTGAGTCCTGTCCAAACTGCATTGCACCCTGCAAAGACAGTGACATTTTCAACAACACACAGAGTCAGATGACAAAAAAACAAACTCGGAAAAAAGAAAGGAAATATTCTTGCCATGTTGGTTACTTATTTCGGCCATCAGTCATCCTCACTTTCAGAACAAGCTTGAGAACTCTCCCAATGTAGGATGTTTAGGATCACATATAAAGAAAAGCTTCCTATAGCCTTGCAACAACAGCAATGACAGGGACTAGAGTAATCCATTCGTCTCTGTATATTTGGCATCTCCAAGCCTTCACATTGCAAACCTTAAATGGATTAATCTTGATTTCATACATGGCTGGACTTTTCATTATAAGCTGAATAAATAAATATCAATACTTAAAACAAAGCTGACAGCATTTAAATGCAGTAGGTACCATGTTAATGTCTTGGTAACCTTGCTGGAAGTGGAAAATGTTGGAAATGTCTTGCAAGCAAAACAACAACAAAGATTTTACCTTTTACTTTTCTCCTATAAACAATTCATTGATTCTCAGTCTACAATTGCACTGGACACAGCAGACCAAACCTGTTGGTGTGAATTATAAGATGCTTGGCCCAACTGCCTATCAAAAAAATTGATTTCATTTGTGTCAGGATTGTAATAACCAGACATGTCCTTGCCATCAGTTCCAAAACAAAATTTTAGTATTTGGTGTAATCTTAAGTAACTATTCAGGTGCCAGTTTACCTGTTCCCATCCAGATTTTCTCACATTTCGTTTCTTGCTCCTGTTTAACACAATCTTTCCATTTTCAATCATGAACTCATAACCTTGCTTCTGGAAGTAGATGTCACACCTTGGAAGAGTGCTGGGTTTAACCTATGAAGTAATGAGAGAGCAGCAGCACTGTCTCAACAATTTTGAAGGGTAAGTAAGGAGCTAAATGAAATTCACATTCTTAAAACAAGCTCTATTCTCTCCTGGGTGCAACTCAGAACTATAGCCCAACAGCTCCTGGAAACCCTTTTCCCTCACTCCCCTAAAATTAACTTGCACTTCCTCTCATAAGCTATGTCCCAGACATCTGTTTTCTATTTAATTATTAGACCGTAGGATGATTACTGGTTGTGATTATAGCTAAATATTGGAGAATGTGACCTGCAAATAAACATTTTTTTTATTCTTCCTTCTCTATAGCTTCTGGACAACACATTGGAGAAGAAGTGTTAGTAAAAACAGCAGAGGGAAGGAATGCATTCCAGATTTGTACTCCACATGTGGAACAACTACTCTCGTTGAGGGGGGAAAAAATAAATAAAAATTAATTTTTCTAAAAACATTACAGATGGATGCCAAATTCTTGAGGAAATTGAGATACAATCAGTGCCATTATATAAGGCAGCAGGAATGAGTCCACTGGAGCAGAGAATTTGATTCTTTCCCTTTTGGGGATTCCCAGAAATATTAGAGTTTGTGATAGCTGTTGGCAACTCAAGCACTTTCCTCCAATTTAAATAACAAAAGTAATTTCTCTAATTCATGCTAGACCATCCTGCACTTTCAGAGCAGCAAGGACAGCTTGGCAGGTCATACTATGCTGTAGTGACTGCCCCTTGGTAACACTCAGTTATGTGTAGTCATGTCCATGAAGAACAAGGATGAACCAAGAATAGTCCAGGGACCTGCTTTGTATCTTCCTGATAAAGAGCCAATCCATCTGCTCCCTGTGCAACAGCTTCTCTCCTCAGCCTTCGCTCCCATGCCACCACCACATGGATCCATTCTCAGTAAGACACCTAAAAAGCCAACTACCTACCAAGGGTGCAGAGCCAGAAAGGGGCTTTGCATGCTCAGCTTCATAAATGTAATAGTCCAGGGGTAAAAAGAAGTAGCCTGAGGCTGGCTCATTACACTGTCGGCTCATGATGTTGGGGAGACACTTGCACTGACCGTCCTTTGGTGAGCACCTAGGGTAAGAGTTGGTAAAGGGAGAACATCAGAGTGAGGCACAGCTGGGTCCTCACAGCATGAGAGCAGCTCAGCTCCACCCTTGTTTCAGCTTTGCTTCATTTCTTCCATTGCCAGATCGCCTCCCCTATTAAATTTCTTCCTACCACCCACCCCCACTGTTGCTGATGATGGATTTATTCAATGCTACTGCTTCATTGCTTATGAGTCATGACATGCTTTGTCTTTCTCTATCCATTCCACACCAGAAGCACAGGTTCTTTTGTTTCCTAAGCCTGTGTTATTGTCTATTCCTGTCTCAATTTCTTGCATCTGTGTCTATATCACTGCATCTATCACTGTTCTTAACCATCTATCACCTGCAATTTTGGAGGCAGGATGTGCGATCAGAAGGACCTTTGATTTGATGCAGTATGGTAGTTTTCATATACTTCTTATGAAACACATCAGATGATTACTAGCTTTGATTTACCTGCTCACAAGAAGCTGCTCTGCAGCATCAGACTATGTGTGAAATCTATATCTGAAGGCTAACAGCAGCAATGAAAACCCCTGCCCAACAGACCTCTGGAGGAAATCAACTGAAACCAAGTTTCCTTCTAAACTTACATATTTTGAATAGGAACCTGTACCTCAGAAAAAAATTAAGATAGTTATAGTTTTTAAAGTAGGTGTAGGAAGCTAAGTTTAAAATGTCACCTCTAACCTCCTTCTAATTTCTATTTATCTGAAGGTCTCTGTTTCTCTCAAACCATGCCATTTATATTTAATACTATTTAAAAAACCTTCACTTAAGCTGATTCAAATCTGGTTTCAAAGGAAAAGGTAAATTCCTTTATTACAGATAAATTTCCAAGATCCTAACACAACTTTACATTGTTGTATATGATGAAGTTGCATCTACAATTGATTTTCCCATTTGTATTGAGACTCTTTTAGCCTAATAAGAAAATCCAGCCTAAGGGTTTGTAAAAATTAAAACCAAGAAAAATCTTGAAGAATATTAACTTACAAGTTATTCTGGGATCCACCGATATCACAGTCACATGGAGAACAGCCATGCAAGCTGTTGCCAAGACCCCAGTATCCTACCTGGGATAAAAAGAAAGCGAGGGTGACAGAGCACTGGAACAGGCTGCCTAGAGAGGTTTGTGGAGTCTCCTTCTCTGCAGACTTTCAAAACCTGCCTGGATTCCTTCCTGTGCAACCTACTCTATGTGAACCTGCTTTGGGTAGGGGGTTGGACTAGATGATCCCCAGAGGTCCCTTCCAACCAGAATAACTGTTATTCTATTAGTGATTTTGTGAAAGTTTTTTTTTTTATGGCAAATATTTAAGTATGCAGAGTACAACAGAACTTTATTCACATGGCTGAATGATGCTCTGGAGCACTACTGTGCTTGGCCATGGGAAATTGTTTCTCTTACCAGACTGCCACTGCAAGAAGAGCCAGATATTTACCCTTTTGTGCAAGTTGCTCTGTAAACAGCAAAGATGGCCTGAGGACACGATTTTATATATCCTTTCTTTCCAGGGAGTGCTCATCCTAGTGCAATTTGATAGCACAAATGTTTGCAAGCAGTAAATATGAAACAGATGTGTCAATGCAAAATACGAGCATAGAGCTGTAAAATACTTTTGAATTTTGACTGATTGTTTGTTTTTCTGACAATGAAAAGGTGGGAGGTGGGAAAGCAGGCTTCTAAAAACGCATGCAGTAGTAATAACAAAAACTGAGTACACACAATGCATTTTTCACAGCGTCGCCCCGTGGTGGACCGCTGGCAGAGGCACTGTCCCGTGGCAGGATCACAGATGGAGAAGGGCAAACTGCCCAAGGGATCACAGTTGCAGGCTGCAGGAAGAGAAATGTGTGGTTACTTCTGCGTGCCCAAGTGATGGCAGCAGGACTGGTGTTTGCTTTAGATGTGGTGTCAGAATGACAGGCAGTCTCTGTCCTACAGACAGACGGTCTGCAGATGGACATGCCCTGGAACCCTACAGCCCTCAGGCTGCCCTTGGAATGGAACTGTTGGAATGGACTGCCTTGGAATGGACTGTTTCCTTGGTGGGTACTCTCACCGAGCGGGAGCAGGGGCACTGGCAGAAGTCGGTGCAGTGATCTGCTGCGTGCTGATCCGCACTGCACGGTCCTTGCATGTTGCCATGCTGTGGGCATAATAACCATGTCGTGCTCACAACCCCCCAGTGCATCTCGGTAGGGGCAGGCTGTGGTTTTCAGCAAGCCTCTGTCGGAGGAACGGCTGGCTGGAAAATTTCATGGCAAGGCAGCAGCTCCTACCACCTTGACACTGCACTGTGCAGTGCAGAGTCCAGCTATCCTAATAGCCTGCCTGTGGCTTTTCATTCACCCTTATGCTGACTTGGATGCCAAAATAATTTTTGTGTTTTAATCTCCATTTTTAATCAAATTGCATGTTTAACAATCCTTCTGTTAACACCAGCTGGATCTATCACAGTACACTATTTATCCTGCAAGTGATTTGGCATCTTTTTGGTCTCAGATGTTGCGTCAGGAACATTAAATTACATTGTCATTAAATTACAGTAGGCAACTGGGTAATTTGTGAAGCAGGTAGTGCATTAGTGTGTGTATCTGTGCATTCAGCTATCTGCATCTTTTAAAAATGCTTTGGAAAGAAGAAGAAAAGAGGTGGTTTACATACGCTGGCAGCCCAGAGGGTCGCTGCCGCTCAGCCTGTAGTAGTTTGCCCTGCACTTGTCACAGTGCACACCCTCCACGTTCTCCTTGCAAGGGCACCGGCCCGCGACCGTTCCCAGAGTGGGATCTGTGTGGCTCTCACACACGCCATTGTGCAATGTACCTTCTGGGTCACAGTTGCAGGCTACAAGTGTGGTCAAGGAGACACATAAAAAAGCACATTTAGATATACGCATGAAAGTGCAATTATAGAGCTGATGGTAGTCACGAATTCAGGATTCTTGTAGAGATTACAGACATTCATCCGTGCTCACTGTGTTGGATGCTTTACAGTTAATGTACAGCTTCTCTTAAGAAATACTATGAGTTACAGCCTTCGCTTTGGTAGAAATATTCTCTTTGCTTTGGGTAGAAATAGGCATCACTCATCCATTTCCTAACCTCTCCAGAGTACCTGGGGAGAAGCAGGTTCCATAGTTTTGGAGATGTTCTCATGAAAGCTGTAGGGTTGCAGGGGTACCACATGTGAGCCACTTCCCCAGAGCTGGTCTGAGTTGGCCATGGCTGAATTATTTACTAGAAGCAATGGATTCATCATGGACACTGCCTTCATGATGCATCCCATTTTTTCCTAAAGCACTACCCATTTCTCATAGCAGAGCTGACATCTACTACACCACTCCCCTGGATGATCACCCCTTAGCTCCTTAAGGACTTTTCACACCAATTACTACAATTAAATTACGCTTGGAACATTTTTCCCACCCTATGTTAATACTAAATTTAGCTCATCTTTCAGAAGAAATGCTGAAAGACTACTTTTCTTGCATATGGCAGGCATCTAGCAAAATGCTCCCATCATGTTGCACCTCTTCTATCACAGAAGCAAAGTACTACTGCTATTCGTAATAACACTGATGCTCAAGAAAGATGATAGCCCTGCTGGACTTTTTAAGCTGAGTTTACCAATGAGTTGGAATATGAAGCTGGTTTTGCAATGCTTGTTCAAGAGTGCAGGTCAAGACATGTCCTGACAGGTCCTGTCATGCAGGTACTTTATAAGGTAGTTTGGATGTTATAGGTTTGGTAATATTTTTTAACATTTAAGCATGGGGCTGCCATAGGGTTCAGAGCAAAGAGAATCAGAACCACCCTGTTTGGAGTAATTCTTATAGAAACTAAAAAAAGGGAAGCTTACGGAGGCACGCCTGAGGGTCTGAGATGACTCTGAGTGGATCCTGGTAAAAGAAACGTTTGCACTGGTGACAGTGTTGCCCTGTGGTGTTGTCCTGACAGTCCTCACACACACCACCACTGACCCTGCCACTGGCCTGGTACACGGCCATGTCAAAGTGGCATCTGCCAGAGTGGCCATTGCAGTTACACCCTGAAACCAAAACAAACAGTGGGATATTTCACACCATGACTCCTATTATTATAGTCTTGCCACCATTGCTGTCTAACTGTTAAGACAAGGTTTCTTGTTACTTTTATGATTTCAATGACTCGGCAAGATTATAGCTTCCCAGGCCTTGTGCTCCCAGAAACCCAGCCATCCCATTAAGCACTGGGCTGGGATTGTGCTACATCCACCCACAGCTATTAAAGAGGAAAATAATATGTTTGAATTTTTGAATTACGTTTGCAAGCATTATCTTGTGTTCCTTCAGCTGGACTCCAGGGAACGTCATGGTAGAAATCTTTACATCTTTCACAAGATGACCCTTCAGTGTTATGGTGGCAGATACATCTCCCATGGACCTGCAGTGTGGTGAGAACAGAGGAGGTAAGGTGACAGGAGAGAAAGAGAGGAGAGGGAGAGGAGAGGGAGACGAGAGGAGAGGAGAGGAGAGGAGAGGAGAGGAGAGGAGAGGAGAGGAGAGGAGAGGAGAGGAGAGGAGAGG
>WTSP01015137.1:0-47006 GCA_025331215.1 Actenoides lindsayi | reverse complement strand
GTGCCCAGTAATAGGACAAGGAATAACAGGTATAAACTTGAGCATAGAAGGTTCCACCTCAACATGAGGAGAAACTTATTTACTGTGAAGGTGACAGAGCACTGGAACAGGCTGCCCAGGGATGTTGTGGAGTCTCCTTCTCTAGAGACTTTCAAAACTCATCTGGATCTGTACTGTGTGGCCTGCCCTGGGTGATCCTGCTCTGGCAGGGGGGTTGGACTTGATTGGTCTCCAGAGGTCCCTTCCAAACCCTAACATTCTATGATTGACCAATACTCAGTTTCCTGAGCTTCTGCAGGGTATTTTTTTAAACAGTTTTTAATTTGTGAATCATGCTCAGATAATTGCATTCATCAGATTCCACAAACAAATGTGACTTCTCTAATTTAAAACTTATTTAGAGTATGTTGCTTTTGAAGTACCAGTGAAGTAAATTTAGCATTGGTTTGACCTTTAGTACTTACCCAAAAGTTTGTGTAAAGTGGTAAAATGAGAATATATTCTAGTAACTGTGTTCGTTTTGTCTGTTACAACTGTTCTTTAGACACGGGTCGAATGAAACCATGTTGTGTCTGACTCTGGGCCTAAAAATGTCAACTCCATTTAGGAATTTAATCCTTATGAATTTCTGTTTTAACCAGAATACGAGAATTGACGTCGGCAAAAATTGGCTCGCTGATGCGTATCAGCGGACAGGTGGTACGGACCCACCCAGTCCATCCTGAGCTTGTGAGTGGAACCTTCCTGTGCCTCGACTGCCAGACGGTGATTAAAGATGTGGAACAGCAATTTAAATACACGCAGCCAAACATCTGCAGAAACCCAGTGTGTGCCAATAGAAGGAGATTCCTGCTGGACACAAACAAATCGAGATTTGTCGATTTCCAGAAGGTACAGTGGCGAGATTCAGGGATGACAACCAGCAATAATGTGCCTGTGGTAGCTGAAAGGTGTTGTTTGTACTGCTACACGTTAAAGACAGGTAATTTTGGTTCTGTCAACATCAAGATAATACCTCAAGAAAAGGCACTGGACTTTCTGCAAGCAGTTTCTCTCTGTTTGTGGATGTTTAAGTATGGGAAATGATGAATAGTATCAAAGCGGTTTTGTTGCGTGGTGTTTGTTTTCTAAGTAAGCCACTGAAAACCCCACATCTTTGAGCAGTTAGTCTCGTGTTGCAGGTACATAGTCTGTAGTTCTTTTAGACGAGTATGAAAAAGGCTGTCTCTTAGTATCTGCAGTGGTTTGCTCTTCCAGGTTTATTTACTCTGCCAAATCTTCAGCACTTCACGTCCTGCAGCAACCTGGGCTCTTCAGGTTGCTTTTCTTAGCCCTCAGAATTGTCATTGTGGCCCCCATCCATCCTCTTAAGTTTCTCCAAGGCTCCTTAGATACCGATTAGCAAAGCGATTTTTGGTTGGTCGTCTTATTGCAAGAGGAATTTCCTGATTGCCGTGACTGTCAGCAATCAAACGCTACTTATTTTGTTAGCAGCCCAGCTTTTAAAGCAGTTCTGAATCTGGCGATACCCGCTCAGCGCTTCGTGTCCTCTCCCTGCCCAGGTTCGCATCCAGGAGACGCAGGCGGAGCTGCCGCGTGGCAGCATTCCTCGTAGCGTGGAAGTCATCTTGCGTGCGGAAGCCGTGGAGTCCGCTCAGGCGGGTGACAAGTGCGACTTCACGGGGTCGCTGATTGTCGTGCCTGACGTGTCCCAGCTCTCAACACCAGGTTTGTGTCTGCCGCCCGTGGCCTCGGTGAGATGTCCCCCCTGCTGGCTCTGGGAACCCCTGTTGTGACTCCCCCCTCTCGTCACAGGGGTGCGCGCAGAAACCAGCTCGCGGGTGAGCGGCACGGAGGGCTATGAAACCGAAGGCATCCGAGGACTTCGCGTCCTGGGAGTCAGAGAGCTGTCATACAAGCTGGTCTTTCTAGCGTGTTACGTTGCGCCCACAAATCCACGGGTGAGTCTGGGAAGAAAATAGATTTAGAAGTATTGATGATTTCTGGTCTGTGTGGTTTTACCTCAAATTAGGGAGCAGGAATGGGCAAAATTTATTCATTTATTGTTCGTAGCAGTTTTCACAGATGTGATTATTTGCCAGTGTTACCAATTTATCCTCAAGAGCTATCAGCCCATTTATTTCCATTCAGCTTTCATATATTCCTGCAGCACTTCCTTTTCCTCCAGGAAATCCTGTTGTTTCATTTTATCACAGGGAAGACAGTGATCCTCCTTGTTTGCTCATGTAACAACTTGGGATGTTACTACAACATAAGCAGCTTCACCATCACATAGGACAGAAATGGCAGCTGTTATTTGCTGGGTGTAGAAGTTTCCTGCCTCGTTCCAGAGTAATGAAAGACCTTGTAAATTCCAGTTAATGAAGAATGCTTACAAAGGCAGATTTTAACCTAAGGAAGCTGCACCGGTTTACTCTCTTTTTAATCTCTAGACAAGCTTCTATTGTGGGTTTTTCTCCCTGACTGAAGTTACACTCCATTGATTTTGCCCCTGAAGAAATTTTCTATTGGTTTTTAAAGGCATAAGGTGATGAGCTTGCTTAGCCTAAGGTCAGATTTTCTGAATGTGTTCCTTCCATTCAGCTTACAGAGCAAGTTTTTGTAACCTCCTGTCTGCAGTACTCACGTTCAGTAGTGACCATGTTATTACTTTAATAATTTTTTTTTAATTTCCTTTGTTTAGTTTGGTGGAAAAGAGCTGCGAGATGAAGAACAGACTGCAGAAAGCATTAAAAACCAAATGTCTGTGAAAGAGTGGGAGAAGGTTTTTGAAATGAGCCAAGATAAAAACCTCTACCATAACCTGTGCACCAGCCTCTTCCCCACTATCCATGGTAAGAGGCCAAATGCTGCCTCAGAGAGGAAAGATTTCCCTTGTGAAAATATAAATTCTTTTTGCTGTCTGTGGTGCCATTTTGGGAAAGCTTGAAAGCTCTCTGCCAACTACCACAAACTCTCTCCTCCAGCACTGCTTATGCTAGGAAAGGAGAATCTATTTCCTGAATGCTTACTGGGTTAACTCACTAAGGCCTGCATGACTGGTCAAAATGGCTGGTTTTGTGATCTACTACTAAACCCTACAGCTGACAGTTGGATGTAAGCTCTATTTTAAAATAGGTTTCATTCAAAAGATTTAAGGATCCCAAATATTGGTATGCTGTTGTGCATGCAGCCCTGGGTATATGTTTGCAGTTGTTTTCGGCTCACAGGTAGTTTGAGGACTTAGGTTGGTCATGTTTGAAAAGTCTGATTCACTGAATTTGTCCCATATTCTGAGCTACTGTAGTATGAATGTATTTGGCCACTTTGAGTCATTCTTCCTTGAAACTGTACCAAACACATAAATGCAGTTTCAGTGGCTGTTTAGCAAACAGGTAAATTCTGAGTGGTTATGCCCAAATGCTCTAAAACTAGTGGGCTGAAGGGTTTTTTTAAATAGGAAAAGTATGGTGTTTTCTTTGGATTTTTAATCAAGTGTCTTTTCTGGGGTAGGTAACGATGAAGTGAAACGTGGGGTCCTGCTGATGCTTTTTGGAGGAGTTCCTAAGACCACTTCAGAGGGCACTTCATTGCGTGGGGACATCAATGTTTGTGTTGTTGGTGATCCAAGTACAGCCAAGAGTCAATTTCTAAAGTAAGCATCTCACTAAAACTCAGTATTTAAATATTATCCAGTGTAACTAGAGCTATAAATGTGTATTGTGTCTTTTCTACATTAAGCAGTGGAAGGGGAAGTAAAATAATTGAGAATATTTTCCAGGAGTAGTTTGGATGTGGTTGGAGTATTTGAACAGGGCTAAGCAAACTCAACAAGCCCCTGTGGTAATAACAAAAAATAAATAAAGAGGTTTTTTGTTCTTTACATAGTTATAAGGTGTGAATTTCCAAATATTTTCAAAAGACATTAAATATTAAAAATACAAAATCTATTGCACATCTTAAAATATCAGAGATAGGTGAAGTAATGCTTTTTTTTTCTTCTTTCCCCTAACACTTTGAACAAACAGATAACAATTATTTCACAGGCAATTTTCAGAGCTAATAATGTTTTATGCTGCATCTTGTATTATAATGCTTTTCTATTGGAAATTCTACTTAATATGGTTTTATTTTACCACGCTGTTCATTTACCTCTGCATCATTCTCCATGAAGCTGAGCTCCTTGCAGCATACATTGCAACTCTCAGATGTAGAGACACCGCAAAAGCTGCCTTAGGCTGCCTGTGGTCACTGCTGCTGCTTCCTGCTATGAAACCATTTGTTCCCATGTGCTGACATTCACCTGACCTGTAAGGAGCTGCATTGGCTTGTGAATCAGCAGAAAGCTTGTGGGAGGAGGTCTGGATTATTTTTTCTGCTGGTGTAACCACAGGTGATTAACAGTGGACTGCAGTTAGATAAGGATTAGTTTCCAGGGCTTGCTCAAACTCCATCAGAGGTGGCAGGGCCTAGCTAAATATTAATGGCTTCCTGAAGGGAGGAACGAGTCCTGGCCTGAGAGGTTGAAAGCAGCACTGCATTACAGTTATCTTGTTCCTGCACATTTTAATCTGACTCTCCAGTTTTTTTCCTCACTGTTACTTGTCTCCATAGGCACGTGGATGAGTTCAGTCCTCGTGCTGTATACACCAGTGGCAAAGCCTCCAGTGCTGCTGGTCTAACGGCAGCTGTTGTAAAAGATGAAGAGTCTCATGAATTTGTCATTGAAGCTGGAGCGCTGATGCTGGCGGACAATGTGAGTCCAGGAACTAGAGAGCTTCCTGCATCCCTGCAACGCTTTCGATTGATGACCCAGACCCCCAGATTATCTTAATGATTCTTTTTTTTTTCCCCCCCCCCAAAAGTGATTGAATTGGGGTGACTTACTAGTTTTTATTCTTCCACTGCAGGGGGTTTGTTGCATTGATGAATTTGACAAAATGGACGTGCGGGACCAGGTAGCCATTCACGAAGCGATGGAGCAGCAGACTATATCCATTACTAAAGCAGGAGTGAAGGTAACTTGTGCTAGCCCTCTGGTTGTGTGCTCTCTGTGATCACCTGCTTGCTACATGTGCTGATCTAGTGTCATCTGTCAGCTCTTTGTGTCAGCTCTGCAGCTGCCTCACTGTGGCAGGACAGAGAACAGCTTGCCTGCAAAGTTTTTGTGCCTCGTGCCCAAAAAATTTCTCGTGCCCAGAAATGGACTTGTTTCAGTATTGTTGGCAAGAGTGTGACAATGTTAAAACGTTGATTCATCGAACTGTCTTGGGACAGAGACTTGGTTAGAAGAGTTTGGGCTCTTCTGAGGAGCAATTGCTGTAATACCTCCATTGAAATTCCATCTAAAAGGTGTTACGCTGACCTATATGAATTGCAGTGAGTTGGTTTAGCAAATGGTCACAGATATAATTCTTCTTTTCTTTTTTTTTTTCAATTGTCAGGCTACCCTGAATGCCAGGACCTCAATTTTGGCTGCAGCAAACCCAGTTGGCGGGCGCTATGACAGATCCAAGTCACTGAAACAGAATATAAACTTGTCAGCTCCTATCATGTCTCGCTTTGATCTCTTCTTCATCCTTGTGGATGAATGTAATGAGGTAATTTTTAAGGAACCTGTAGAATAATTTATATAGTCTAACCCTGTGCTTAAAGCAAATCACTGAGAACAGGCTGACATGACCTTGACCTGGTGAGTTTTGAGTATCTTCAAGTATGGAGATTCTGAGGCCTCTCTAGGCCCCTACTGAAATGTTTAACAACTTTCATGTGTTTAAAAAATGGTAATAACAACTTCTATATCTAATCAGAATTTCTCATGGTTCAGTTTGTGTTGGTTACCTCTGTGCTTCTAAGAACAATCTGACTCCATCACATTTGTACTTGCCAATGAAGCAGTTACTTTCTTTCCAAGCTGAACAGACCCAACTCTTTCAGCCCCCCCTCGAACATCATGTGGTCCTGCCCCCTGACCATTTTGGTGGCCCTCTGAAGTCTTGGGTGAAGCTGATCTCATAAGAGCATCTTCCTTCTGCTTTTCTTCCGTCTGTGATGTTTGAAGCTGGCAGTACAAAACTGAACACACTCTGCTGAATACAAGGACACTGCCTTTTCATCTGGTAGCAATTTGACCTGCAGGCTTAACACCATTAGTCATTTTTACAAATCGCTGGTCACTAAGGCTAAGACTGCAACCACCTGTCTATGTGGTGTTTGCCTTGGGAACGCTTGAGCTCCAGAGATTAATGTTGGTTCAGCACTGTTCTGTCTGCTGTTTTGCCCAGAGTGATTATCTGGCTGAGAAGGGACTGATGAAAGAGACAGAGTGGGGTGAAAAGGAAGAAAGCAGTTCCCACGCTGTAGAGTGCTGCTTTCAGCCTGTTCTGTGGCTAACTTACAACCCAGGAGAGTTCCAAGAGGTTATAAATCCTAAACTTTTATCCCTCTCTGTTGTGCTTCCTTGTATTAAAAACCTCCTGGATCTTCTGGCAGAGAGTCTGGCTTCTGGAAAGAGTAACTTTGCTATGAGGAGAGCAAGTGAGGGAGGGGAATGGGAAGGAAGAATATAGCTGTTGTTGGGCTGTTTGGCTGTTGTGCGAGTGATCTGACAGAGCTGCACTATCCCAGGTTACAGATTATGCCATTGCCAGACGCATAGTGGATCTGCATTCCAGAGTAGAAGAATCTGTTGATCGTGTCTATTCGTTAGATGACATCAGAAGGTATCTGCTGTTTGCAAGGCAGTTTAAACCAAAGGTAATTCTATGTTCTTGTATAAGTTGCTCTGTATCAGGAGGTCCAAAGGAATAGTTGCTCTGCATCGTGGTTTTTTCCAGCAAATGCAAAGACACTTAGTGTAATGTGCTCTCAAGAAAGGAGCTGCAGACTCAGTTGTCACCTCGAAGCAGCGTATTTTGGAGCCATGTACTCCAGAAACCCAGCCAGCCCAGCTCAGACTGTGTTTTAATGAGCAGTCTTAACTGCTTTGGTGGCAGTTCTTAACCTCTGTCTAGAATGACTGAGGGGTTGTTTCACAGCTTCCTCATACCTCCAGGGCATGGCTTATTGACCATGCCTGCTGCAGAGATTTTTGTACTTTATTGACTGATTTCTTAATCAAACAGTTGTCTTTATTTTAAAAATAAATGTTCCTATTTGTCTTTATTTTAAAAATAAATGTTCCTTGGTATTTCTCTGCTTTCTTTGTGGCAAAATACAGAACATGATAAACTTAACTTTACCTTTGGTCTTAAATACAAATTTTTGTAGTTTATCCAAATAGCAGCTTGGCTGGGCTGTGTGTTAGATTTTTAGAAGTTCTTCTAATGGAGTTCTCAAATGGAAGGAGAGGACACTGTCCCTCACAGAGTTTTGAAAATCCTGTTCCATTTCTGTGTGGTAGGGAGTTGGTTTTCCAGCTGGAGCTGTGTATATGCAAATAGACTCAGATTAAAAAGCATGTGCACAAAGCTGAGTAAAAGGTAAATAAACATGAATTATGCTGGGAAGCAAGTCAGTGGAACAGAAACATAGAAATGATCAAAAATCTGCTGTAAAATAATTGTGTCAATGTACTTGCTGTAATATCATTGTTACTGTTATTATTACCATATAATTTTAACATAATGTGATTATTTCATGATATTTATATATAGTATGTGAATAGCATAGAGTATTTCAGAGAAGAACAGTAGGTAGTACAGAAAGGCCTGGGAACTGCCAATCTAACGCAAGCAGAACCAACTTAAAATTCTTCTGACGTGGCAAACTGTCATACTGTTTTTACATCACAAAGATATCTAAGGAGTCTGAGGACTTTATAGTGGAGCAGTATAAACGGCTGCGGCAGCGCGATGGCTCTGGAGTGACAAAATCATCCTGGAGAATCACCGTGCGGCAGTTGGAGAGCATGATTCGGCTCTCTGAAGCTATGGCCCGTATGCACTGCTGTGATGAGGTATCAGGGCTTTGATGACAGTTTGTATCAGTGTTTATATAAATGCTGGGGGAATTCTGGCTTTGCTGTTTGACTGTTGTACGTAGGTGAATCCTCTGGGTAGGAGGAGCTTGCATCGTGTTTTCACTAGTGGTGTGGCCATACTGGGTCTGAATTTGTATGCCAGGAATACTGGTTTTAAGGTATGTCTTGTAAAACTGAGATCAGCTGGTCCAAACAGAACATGCATGTTTCTGTAGCACAGTTGTATTGATACTCTCAGCCTGTTCCCTGTTAAATCATGGCAAATAGGAAGAACAATCATCTATTAGCATCTGCCAGGGCTGTTGGTAGTGTCTCTCCTAATCTTGTGTAGTAATCTCACAGCTCGCTTCTGTCTGCAGTCTAAAAAGCCAAAGCTCATCAAAGTATCTGAACCTCCCTAAGAGTACCTGTAATTGTGATCTAGGCTCCTTCTCGCATCAATCGGTGTTGAAATCTATGTTGTATTATGGCTATTAACTGTAGCATGACTGCCATCCTTCTAGTCCCTGCTCTAAAGCTCAGCAGGCCTTTTGAAACATTTACATGAGGGTTATGTGACACATGCAGGGATAGAAACTTGCTCACTGCTTGTGTAAGGACACCTACTGGGTTCTAAAAAGAACTTAATTAAATTCAGACAGCTTTTAGCATATGGCTGTGCTAGAGATGATTTTGCTAGTTTTTGCTTTTTAGTTCCAGAGAAAGTCTCATTAAATTTATTTATTTTTTTTTCTTACTGCTTCTGTTCAGACCCATTTCTTTCATGGTTCTTGCTCCATTGACCTTTCTTCAAAATGTTCTTGGCTTAAGTAACAATTTTATTGATTCCACATGATTGCTAAAGCCTGAAAGATTCCTTGGGCTGCTTATTCCCTCCATAACCTTGTGTGAACTCAGGAGTACTGGTAGTGGGATATAGTTTGACTTGCAGACTCTTGAGTGCTTAGGATTATTCAGGTGAAATGGGTAGAAAAACCCTTTGTCAAGAGTCAGAGGTGAATTTCTGGAGCTATTGGGAGGGGAAAAAAGCTTTTAACACTTAAAAGAGCCACCATACCTATTTAGAACATGTTTTTTCAAATCTTCCCCAGGTTCACCCAAAACATGTGAAGGAAGCTTTCAGGCTTTTAAATAAGTCCATCATTAGAGTTGAGACTCCTGACATCAATTTAGACCAAGACGATGAACAGCAAATAGAGGATCAAGAGGACCAAGATGGAGTCAATGGTAAGTTACTGGTAGAGAATTTTGTCAAAGGGGAAAATACTTCCCAGCCTTTACAGCTTACCTTGTTGGAACATACGCTTCTCTTCAGTTTCTCACTTATTTCTTATCTAATAAGGTCTAGGAATCTTGACTCTTGTTCTTAACTCTCTTATTTCTTCAGCCTCCCTGTGGGTCCACTCATCTGGTGGGTCAATGCAACGCTTTTCAGTGGCTCTGGGTATTAAACAGTTAAAAGATGTTACAGATTGAAATCTGGGTATGTGTCCAAACAGGTGAGGCAGAAGCTCCAGCTGGGGTCAATGGTCTTGTGAATGGGATCAATGGCCAGTCTGACAACATGAACAAGGATGCTGCACCCAAAGCTTCTCTTAGACTGGGCTTCTCTGAGTATCGACGCATTTCTAATCTCCTGGTGCTGCACCTCAGGAAAGCCGAGGAAGGTGAGGATTTGCTTATTAAAAAGACAGCAGATGCTGAGTTCAAGGAGCAACTGTTACTACATCTCATGCTGTTGCAGTTGGGGTTTTCACTCACGAGATGCCAAACTTGTTAGGTCAGAGGTGAACCTGCACGCATGAGGCTGTATTACATCTGATGATGCAAATACGACTTCTTGGACATTCTAGCTCTGGGATCTTAGTCATTTGTCAAAACCCAGTACGTCAAGGAGCAGATCCAGAAAAGGATTCGTAGCATATGCTGGTTTAACCTAGCTAGAAGAGTTAGCAGCAGTTAAAAATTGTAGCAAGAGCTTTAATGTATGCCAGCAACCACAGCCTAGAGCATATGCTTAAGCAGTACATGCCAAATAACTTCATCCTTTCTTGGAGAGATGAAATACTTCCCTTGCAATGAGGCTACTCCTGTAATGAAATGTAGCAGTTTTCTCATAGCATAAACCAATGCTATTAAGGTTTTGGAATGGTGTGGAGACTGCCATATCTGTCCAAAATGCTGAGTACACGTGGAAGGATGACTTCTTTAGCTTTGTGTGGCAGTGATTTTCATTTGCCCTTACTTAGGGAAGGTTGTTGTGAGTCCTTACAACTGCTTTTCCTTGAAGCTGAAGGCTGATGTGACTGCAGGCTGATCATTTCATCTGTAAGCCACTTGGATGTGTAGAACCAAAAGCTTCAATCTACATATCTCCTTTTCAACCATGATACAACAGCCTCCTGTACAAAACATCGTGATTTAAGAAACAGAAGGAAGTCTGATGTTTCTTAAATATCTTAAAAAGCATGTTTCTCCCTTCAGCATTGTAAATGTTAACATATAAATCCTTTTACTCTTAACGGTTTGAACGGTATCTTACTGCTGACGTGCTTATGCAAATTTTCTTTGCAGAAGAGGATGATTCATCATTAAAGAAGAGTGAACTTATTAATTGGTATCTAAAGGAAATTGAATCTGAAATAGAATCTGAAGAAGAACTAATAAATAAAAAGAAGATCATAGAGAGAGTCATTCACCGACTTACGCATTACGTATGTACAGAGATGTGTGGAGAGTGTAAAAGGGTTTTAACTTGTATAGGGCAATGGTTCATTTTTAATGGAATACATTCCTCATTTGAGAAATGTTTTGTGCTTCCATGTTATTGACTGGTGCAGTATAAATGCCCTCTTTTTTTAATACCTGTTGGAAATAATTAAAGAGAACTAAATTACAGATGTGTGTAAGTAAAAGATGAAAGCAACCTATGATGTCCCTCTAAAAGTGCAAGTGATGTTTTTCTGTATTTCTCTAGTTTTAGTTATACATTAGGGTACAGAATACAAACAACACTTTATTCAATGGATAGCTTTTAAGTCTCATGGGGGTACTAGGACAGTTTGAAGAAATAGGTATGAAAATATAAAATACTTTTCACTTTTAAAGGTACAAAACCACTTGGAGTGTTTCCAGAAAGCATACAACATACAAGAGAATTCCACTGAATGGAACTGTTAAGATTAAGAACCTATTAAAGAGGGAGATCACAAGTAAAAGGGTTAAATTCATCAATAAGAGGTGCTACCAGTATAAAAAGGAGATGCCTTTCAAAACATATGAACAAACTTTTCTGGTTTTGTTTGAATACAAATTTTTGTCTGTTTCAGGACCACATTTTGATAGAACTCTCCCAGTCAGGACTGAGAGGATCCAGAGAAGAAGAGACTTTTGATGAAGATCCATACCTGGTTGTCAACCCCAACTATCTGCTAGAAGACTAGAGGCTGAGAACTGGATTGCAGAGCTGACTAGTTACATGTTGGAAAATGCATTCTTTTCTTGCAAGGGTGGCTGTAGAGCTAACATCTTAAATTCCTGTGAATGCTTTACTGTGGAATGCACCAAGGTGTGGTTAGTAACATATGATGGCTCATTTACACTGAGCATACCTGGAAGGTTTTAAAAGAAAGACACACTTATTTAGTCTTATTATTAATTCTGGGTTTCAATATCATAATCCAGATGCATTCATTAGCTCTTTTCAAGATCAACATCAAGCTACGTAGATGCTTCTATTTTAAATGAGAGGAATTTTGCATTCTGTTGTAGAATTCAAGTAGCATTTTTATGCTATAGGTTTTTACTGTCTTTCTTATTAACAGAAATAAACGATCATTAAATGTCTGGAGATGTCTGGGGGTGGATTTGTTGTCACTCATATGTGGGATTGCTATTTTCTATGCCTTGTGTTGAGGCTAAAAAAAAAATAGTGATTAAATGTTTCATATCTTAAGAAAGATTAAAAGTCCTGGATAACAGATGCTGTTTGGTTTTTTTAAGAAGTTTTTTTAACTTGCAGTAATAGATAACGAGAAACTCTGATTGCTTCTCTTTCTTTTTAGATGGACTAAAGATGTGTATGCTCCTGTTGCATATGTAAAATAGAAAATTGAAAATAGCCAAGCCCAAAGCAAAGCTTTGAGTCAGGAGGTCAGAAATCCCCATCCTGGTGAATGTCTTGACTTGTAAGTGAGTTCGAAACTGTCATCATTTGTGAGGGATTTTTAAGACCATATGGTAACTTTTTATGTAAGAAAATTGTACTTAAATTTCTGTTCTTCTCAATTATATGCCCCAGGATTATTAAATAATCTATTAAGAATTAAAAATACCTGAATATTGGTCTTGTCAACCTGATGCCAGCACCTGCGCTAAGTTTGTAATAGCATGAAAGATGCCAAAGCTATATACTTGATAAGCATAAAGAGGGAAAGAACTGTTTCTGAAGCAGGTGCAGAAATGGAGTTGGTTTGTAAGACAGTCATCTTCTTTCTGGTAGTCTCTTCCAGCTTTAGCCAGCTAGGCCTTGGTCTAACGGAGCGTATCACTAAAGATAATGGTTCCATGTACAGAAGGGAAGGAATCATAAATGTTAGTCATCAAGAACAGTACCCTCTAGTTGCAGTAACTTCTTTAATTTCTTTTATAAACTGCATCTTGGCAAATGCTACATTTCTTTAAAAATTGCCACCCACCTCCAACAACAGTTTCATTTTATTCCATATTGTTCATAATTTATTTTCAAAATGTTTGTGCTTTGTTCTGTGATCCTTCTTCACACCCCCCCCCCCAGTCTTTGTTTGGTAAGAAATATTTTTCACATGGAGAAAGTAAGTAGTTTCTCTGCTTCTTCCCCAGTTCTATATGCTTCCCTAGGCTAGGAGGGGTGTTATTTCTGGGTTGACACTGCTCTATGGAAAAAGAAGCAGCAGGTGGTGCTGTAAAGTTCCTATTCAAACTTGTTCAATAATCATCAAGGGGAAAAAAAAACCCCAACAAACAAAAAAACAACCAACAAACCCAAACAAAAAAGAATATGTAATTCAGAACAGTAAGCACATGAATCTTTTCAAGGCTTCCTAAGAAAAAATAATAAGCTGGGAATCAAACAGGGTCAAAGTGCACAAATTACAGTCCCTGTATAAGCTTTAAGATTGGCTATTTGAGCAAAAATACAAATGTCGAGAGAAGTTTTCTATTGTAACTTGAAGATAATATTGCTTGACAGAGTAAGTTGCCAAGATGATTCCAGGTATGCTTTAGACAAAAAACTGGTCGTTAAAGGAAATAAACCAGGAGACGGAACTGACTTTTCAGTATAGTTATGTACAATTTTGTGTTTAGTTGATTTAAACCAATTCTGTATTTAAGCAGCACAGACAGCAGGTTCTGGTAAATGCCCTCATCTCTTCAATTTTGCTGTATTTGAAAGTAGCAAAGTTGAGCTATCTTCTCCCAGCAGCAGGTCAGGTAGGTGATCTGTATGTGTCCACCCTGTTTTCAAGGCTGAAGGAAGGAGTACTTTGGAAAGCAATAAAATGATAGCTGGATTCCTCAATGTTATTTGGCGTGAGGCGCGCGTTGTCGCTGCCGCCTGAATTCACATAACCCCTTTTCCAAGTGGGTAAGGTGCCACCTCTCAGATTTTCTTTATGCACCCAAGAATTACAACACAGACTTGCCTCTTGCTGGCCTGCCCACGCTGAGCCATGGTGGCACCCAGCCCCAGCAATGCAGATAACTCTGCATCCAGAGCCGTGCTGGGATTCTTTGGCCAAAAAAGGCCAAGAGGAGTTGAAAAGCATTGTCTACGTATTTTATCTTCCTCTGAAATGGAGGCAGTATCAGCAAAGGTCAGTTGATATTCAAGCATAAAGGGGAACCTGAGCATGTAAGGAAACATTTACACATGACCTTTCTCCGACTAATTGTTCGATGGTGTTTTTTTGTATTTGTCCATTTGCTCGTTCATCTATTGAGAGAAAGTCCTGATCTGTTATCATTGTAGTGCCAGCTCGTTCTGGGAACGTTTATCTGTGTAACAGATAATTTCAGTTAAATATTACTTCTACTGTAATATAAGTAGCATGGAATAACTGTTTCTGAAGCAGGTCCAGAAATGGAGCTGATTTGTAAGACAGTCATCTTCTTTCTGTTAGTGTCTCCCAGCTTTGGGATAGACGGGGGGTTTCCTCAGAATTTTATTGCCATTGCTGGACCTCTACCCAGCAAGTTAGTAAAGAGAATACATCTGCAGAACCAAGTCCTACCCAAGGAAGACCAGGGTCCTGCTGTGGCTGAAGCCCATGATTACCTGTGCCAACAAGATCTTGTGACTCCTGAGCTGGCCCGGTACTTCTCCCACCTTCGTGAGATCGGGGTGACGCATTACAAAGTCTTCCTGCCCTGGGCACGCATTCTTCCCAAGGGGGATGCTAGGAAGCCAGATGAAGCTGAAGTGCAGTGCTACCACAAGCTGCTCGAGACCCTGGTTGCTGCAGACCTCAGGCCGGTGGTAGTTCTGCATCACCAGCGTGTTCCTGACGCTGTGGTCACACAGGCCACGGCTGGGAAAGCCAACACTTTTGCTCAACTTTTTGTGGACTATGCAGAGTTCAGCTTCCATGTTTTTGGGGACCTGGTGGATGTGTGGCTCACCTTCAGCGACCTGCCAGAGGTGCTTAGAAGCCTGCCTTACTCTGACCCCCAGTATGGAGCCCAGGCCCTGGCTGCTGCTCATGAAAGAGCTTACAGTGTCTACCACGAGAAATACTCACCTGCAGGTAAGGAGAATGAGGAGAGGGATTGTTTGGGGTGTTTTTTTAATGTGAATTTTTCACAGCTATTTTGTGATGGATTAAATGGCAGCTGCTGTATGTGAATGTATGCAGGCAGGGCTCTCAGAATTACACAGAAACCCTTGAGTAACAGGTTCCTTCAAATCCCTTTTTTTGATAATTGTTTTATAATTTACTGGTAATTGCATTTTACTTGCAATGATAGCTAAAATAGTTGGGGATAATATACGTGTGTATGTGTGCATATTTATATTTAATCTTTTAAGCATCAGGGAAGTAGGAAATAGCCTCCAGTTATTTTGAGCAGCAGAAATGAGTAGTTCAAACCCAAACATTATAATACTTGTATATGCTTTTTCTCAAAGAGCTGTTGTTCATGTGCTCTTAAAGACCAGCAGATGCCCCCTATGAACTGTAGTCTCATACTTTTCATAGACCAAACGTGTTGTGTAACAAGTGTGGGACTGAGATTTAGGAATAATCTTTTGATTCCTGCCCAGTCATCTCATTTTCAAAAGCCTTATTACTTACTTCAGTGTCATTGAAAACTGGGGTTGTGATTGCTGCCATTTCAGTTAAGAGGGGAAGATCATGTCATCAGTCAGTGGCTGTGCTATAATCTCTTAGGTATAATGCGTGGGGGCTTTTTCCTTATGGCATGATGTATTCCCAAAGAATACAGCTTTAGAGGTCCAGATCTAGCTGATGCCACAAAGGCATGAAAATAAAGATATTACTTATAATTATGCATGGGGTGGAAGGGCATTCACTGGACTGCTGTATTCAGATCCACCTTCCTGTAAGCAACAGTGCTAAGACGTTGATGAGTGGTCATGATTAGACAAGTTTGAACTCTGGCTTTGAATTTCTACCTTCTTCAGCTCTCTATGTTGAATTCATAGTGGGTATTCTGAAATTAGCACTGTCTGATGTTCCACCTCTTCAAAAATATCCAACTGATTTGAAAATAACTGCAGTGAACTGGAATTTTTAATTTGTCCTTACCATACTACCTCTTTTTTTTTTTTTTCCCCCAAGGTGGAAAGTTGTCCATTGCTTTAGGAATGGACCATGTTTTGGATGATGCTTCATCAGAATTCCTTTCAGTTTCTCTTCAGGTAATTCCTTGATGGAAGTTATTTCCGAAATGATATGCATTTGATTTGATTTAACTTGATTTTTATGTACAGCATGAAGTGACTTGTTGCAAGTTAAAGTTAAATAAAATGTTAGCAAGTTTACCAGTTGGCCAATTTAGTAAGTTTTACTTGTTTAATCTGATGATGTGAAGCCCTCTGATTTTAAGAATTATTTCAACATCTTTTCTTGGATAGTAAGCACTCACTATGGAGATCTATTTACTCTCATAACTGGTAATTTTAGCAATATACATGTCATATATATAAATGTCAAGGTGCCTGCAGAAAGTGTACCCATTGTCATTTTCTTTGCTAGTCTACTTAATGCACCACCAAAGAAACAGATACTTTATTTTAAATAACTGCTATTAAAAAAAAAAATTAAAAAATCTGCTTATTATGTTAAAACACAGACTGAGCTGTGCTAAAAGTGATTTACCTAGTTGTATGGGGATGGTATGACAGGAGGAGAACATAATGTCTACAAAGATGATAACATCCTTCCTCTAAAAAATAAACTATTAGTACATGCCCTGTCTACGGATGTTGATGGAGGATGTAGTGAAGAAATGACAGAACAGGTGCTCTGCTTGGATTCACAATCCTTCAAAATTTAGTAATAAGGGTAAACAATATCATAGGCATGACATTTCCAAGATATAAGCAAGGTGTGGTTTGTAGAGAGAGGAATAATGTTATATAAGATGAGCTGGCTAAACTAGAAGAAAACTTTGGACTGGAAAATAAACTGAAGGCTTATCAGTGTTTTTTCAAATGTCAGCAGCTGGTTTGATAGAATATTATCTGTTGCCTTGAACCTACTAACTTCTAGTGGGGTAATGCATGTAGTTTGGAATGGTTAAAGATTTCTGGACTTTCCTCAAAGGATTATTGCTAATTCCTACCTGAACCACGTAGTTGCAAAGGTTTCTCTGTCTGATTAATCACAGACTTCTTCAATCCTACTTACTAAAATATCAACTGTAAATCATTAATATTAAATTCATAAAATGCTCCTACAGGTTCATTTAGCTGTTTAAATTTTACTTTATTTAGAAGGAGAGATTCAAAATGCATCTTCCCATACAGTATCCAGTCTTGCAGCATTGTTAAGGGCTTCCATGTAGCTGTCTGGCTTCTTACTCCAGCAATGTGCCTTTATCAAACACTTCACAAATTTATATATTTTTAATTTAACACCTGCAAAAAATAGCCAACATTTTACTCCAGGACGATTCTTTTCTTGTTTCCAGGATTCAGTAGACTTTCTGTCTCTCAGCCTTCAGTACTGGTGTAGTAATGAAAGAGATTTCTACGAGAAGCTGAGTGAATTCCAGGTAACGTTACGCACAGTGTTAAAATTACAGCAGCAGAGAACAGACCATAAATAGAAGGGGAATTTCGTGTTTCTCGATGCATGTCTAAACAGTTCTGATTTGCTGTGAGAGTTTAGACAACAGCTACAGTGGGAAACAGCTGCCTAGTGCTCACTTCATTCTCTGATGTTATTCTGGCTTAAAAACAGGTGTTCGAAAGTGCTGGAAAGGGTTGTCTTGGTCAGTGCTTATTACTGATGTATTACTGACCAGAATGGCACAATTCTTTTGTCCAGCACTGAAAAACCTTCTCTTTCACATCTTAAGTCTTTGATAAGCTGTTAATGTCTTTTGGTGTAAAGGCATTAGCCTGTTTTATTCTAGCGATGGGACTACCAAACTTCACAGCTCCTCATCAGCAGAGGCAGTGCTAGAAGTGTTAATGAGGCTGAGTTTGTGAAAGGATTAGATCACATGGCAGCAGCAGTGTCAGTGCTGCTATAGGCTAAGACCTGCTATTAAACCTCTGGTAGTGAACTGCATTCTTAAAATATCTGAGAGTCATGCAGCAACTGAGTAGCAGAATAAGGAGCTACTCATGTGACTCATTCTCTGTAGAGTCCCAGCATGCTGCAGTCACTCTAAAAATCAGAAGTGGGTTACACATTTTATGGCAAGAGATTCTTACGAGGTTAACTTTCAAAAAGGTCCTATGTAGTTCCGTGTGCGTTTTCAATGACAGGTCGAACACTGAAGGTTTCTGGGGTTTATACTTTCATTTGCATTGGGCTTTTTTTGGATCAGAGAAAAATACTGGGTGATATTTAATGTTGATGTGTGAATTTAACTTTGAAGAACTTGATCATCTCAGTCTTCCAGGTATTTCCTATTCTGTGTTAAAAGCAACAAATGCCAAGTATGTCGTTTTACTGACTGTCTGATGCTTCTTTTCATACAAGTCTCTGACTTCTGGTTTTGCAGACTGTCTGGAAGAACGTCGAGATCCTGGTTTTCAGTCTGAAGTTCCTTGATTGTGGTCTCATAGAAGAGAATCTTTTCACACCAGTAGCCACCATTATCACAGGTGAGTGACAGAAGGAGGAGAGTTTTTTTAGCTAAGCTCTGCATGGCGAATTAGAGGGGAAATTCAAAATTGTCCATTCCAGACTGCTGCTATTAGATTAAATAACTTTAGGATTTCTTTCACAGTGTCACTGTTTAGGGTCAGGGTGGCCCCTTAGACCTAGGTTGGATGACCAATTTGCACGTCAGGACTGCTACAGACCTTCCCCAGAGTTTCCTCTGGCTTCACCCTGCCCAGGCAAACTGGCCATCTGACCTAGGTCTATGGGGCCACCCGGACCCTTCTTGGAAAATTAAGAGTGGATGGTGAGTGTGGAGGGAGGGGAAGATGAAAAGCTTTGGGAAAGATTTTCTGCATTTTCATCATGCTAGGGGAGGTTTAGGTTGGACATTAGGAAAAGTTTCTTCACTGAAAATGGTTATCAAGGACTGGAACAGGCTGCCCAGGGAAGTGATGGCATCACCATCCCTGGAGGTATAAAAGAGATGTGCACATGTGGCACTTAGGGATATGGTTTAGCAGAGGACTTGACAGTGTTAGTTTTATGGTTGGACTTGATCTTAAAGGTCTTTTTCCAGCCTAAATGAGTCTATGTTTGGGTTTTTTTAACATAAAATTGTAAACATCTAATAAAAACCCAATGTACTTAATCTGAGAAAAACAGCTATTAGTTACGAAAAGCACCTTATTTCTAAAGGTGTATGTAAAAGTAGTGTCGTGCAGTCTGTGGCATCTAAATTGTGACTAAATCTAGCACTTACCATTTGTTTGTTTTCAGATATTAATAAAGAATACATACATATGATTGGGTTTGATGTTAATGATTTCTTGGACTTACCATCATCTCATATTTTAAGGTACGGATTTTGTCCCTTAGATACTGCTATAAATTGGCGTTCTCTAGAAACCTATGCACAGGCAGACACAAGACAGTTCTAGAGTGAAGTCTGCTGTTAGCTCTGAAATGACTGGAAAGGAATGTCTTTCTGCTGAGCCCCATCTCTTGCTGTTACAGGCAATCCTCTATCCTACTATCACAGGCAATGAAAACCTCTTCTACTCTCTCATCCTTGGTTACCCAGTATGCACCTTGAAGCCAATAGTAACAAGTACTTTCCAAGCCTTCTGCTCGTTTCAAGAGCAAAATAGCATAAATAAATAAATACAATAGTGGCTTTCTTAGGGGAGAAGCCCGTTGTGCCTACAACAATGTAGAAGTCATTGTGCAGGGAGATGCCAAGGATTACAGAAGCAGGATTGATGAGTTTTAGCTTTTTCTGTGGAACCTCATGAGAGCAGTTGTAGCAGGTGAGAATGCTACACACGGCAAGGATTTTATTTGCACATTTGATGTAGTTGTAATGAATTGTGAGAATCTACTTGCAAATAAATGTGAGTAGATATACAGGTCTTGAGCTCTCTACGGTTAGTTCATTGCGCTCCACCTACATCTGCTAGCTGGATGGCAGAAGGTTGGACTCATCAGATGACAAAGGAATCAAACATACCTCTAAGTGGCTTATGTCAGCTGAATGGGAAGCAAATGATTCTTTTAACCTCTGTGTTTCCAAGTTCTACGGCACTGGCACCCACCTTGCAGATTTTAACTTCTTTTTATTTTATTTCCAGCAAAGCAAATCCTCTACAAGAGAACCCAGATGCTGTTCTTGCCCCTCGTTCCTCCTATCAAACAGTTTGGGAAATGTTTTCTAAACAGTCTGAACTGGAGAGAGATTCTTTTCTGCAAGATGTTTTTCCAAGTGGTTTCCTCTGGGGCACATCCACAGGTGCCTTTAATATTGAAGGAGCTTGGGCAGAGGATGGGAAAGGAGAGAGCATCTGGAATCAGTTTGGACATGCAGGTCATTTCCACATGAACCAAACAGCAGACGTGGCATGTGACAGCTACTATAAAGCCAACTATGACGTTTACTTACTTAGGGGTCTTCATCCCCAACTGTACAAATTTTCTATATCTTGGCCTAGAATTTTCCCTGCTGGCACCAATGAGACCATCAACTCCAAGGGTGTCGATTATTACAACCAATTAATTAACCGGTTGCGAAACTCTAACATTGAGCCCATGGTGACTCTGTTCCACTGGGACCTCCCACAAGCTCTACAGGTTCTTGGTGGCTGGCAGAATGACAGTATCATAGATGTTTTTGTAAACTATGCAGACTTCTGTTTTGCTACTTTTGGTGATCGGGTCAAGTTTTGGATCACTTTCCATGAGCCTTGGGTTATCAGCTACGCTGGCTATGGCACCGGAGAGCATCCTCCAGGAATCACTGACCCGGGAGTAGCATCTTACAAGGTAGGGATGTAGCAGTAACTAGGTTCCTCTAGCTGCCATTGTTGGGTTGCTTTCCTCTGATGGTTCTGTACTTTAATTATGTTCAAGACTAATGTGGCCTCTGAGACAATTGTTTGCCTCTTGGATTTATGCTACTTGCAAAAAACCTGGGGTAATTAATGGGTGCTAGAAGTCTTTATTTTCTTTTTCTATTCTGAAAGCTGGTGTTGATGGATAGCCAGATTCTTCTACTTCATCCAAAACCTGCACTCTGGCTATGATTGTTTTGCCAGGGTTTCTTCTTTTGAATGAAGACAACATTCTTGCATGGCAATAATCTCAATGCTTAAGAGTTCTTGTGCAAAGCAATGTGAGACGTACTGCTCTGCTTTCTGCCCTCAGGTAGCTCACACAATTATCAAGGCTCATGCCAAGGTCTGGCACCTGTATAATGACAAATACCGCTCTCAGCAACTGGGAAAGGTGGGGCTGGTGCTGAACTCGGATTGGGCTGAACCCAAGACTCCAACCAACTCTGAGGATGTGAGGGCATCTGAGAGGTACTTGCAGTTCATGCTTGGCTGGTTTGCTCACCCTATATTTGTTAACGGTGATTACCCAGATATCCTGAAGGCTCAGATCCAGGAAGTAAACCAGCAGTGCTCCACAACAGTTGCACAGCTGCCTCTGTTTACAGACAAGGAGAAGTCCTGGGTGAAAGGGACTGCAGATTTTTTTGGTCTTTCCCATTACACTTCCCATCTGGTCAGTGCTGTGACAAATGGGACCTGCGCCGCGAGCTACGAGAGCATTGGGAACTTCTCCTTGCACGTAGATCCTTCTTGGCCACAAACTGCCTCTTCTTGGATCCATGTGGTCCCTTGGGGATTAAGAAGGCTGCTGAATTTTGTGTCTCAGGAATACACAGGGACAAAGATCCCAATTTACATAGCAGGAAATGGTATGCCAACAGAAGCCACGGGGGATCTTATTAATGACACTCAGCGAGTGGATTATTTCCGCCGGTACATCAATGAGGCTCTAAAAGGTATGGAGGAATTGTAATCATTATTTCATTTTTAAATAATGACAACTAGTTATTCTATCACTTCCACGGTGGTTAACTTTGAAACATCACCACATGCATGGTGGCTTGAGGCCAGCTGCCGGTTGTATACGGAGTGTGACCTCATATACTTCAGCCTATGTGGTGTCCAGAGATGGAACTCTCCATTCTCTTTTGATATGGGAGTAGGTTTTTCAGATAAATATAGCCTGGACCCTAATGTCAGTCTCTCTGTGAGAACAGGGTTTTTATAATTCAGCTTCCCTAAAGATGACCTGCCTGCAGGCAGGCTCTTGCCTACCGAGACCTCATGGATCAGCACTGAATGATGACTTTACTGATTAAGCAGATCTAACTGACAGCATCCTGTACTGGCTGCTGTAATGCAGGTAGAAATGCAGGTTAGACTTTTTAGGGAGCTATTTGTATCTCAGTTGTTTTGAGCAAGGTTCAAGGTATGCTTGTATCTTTGCACACTGTGTATCAACTGATGTAAAAACAATTTTAGTGACTGAACTTCTGGACAGGTATAAAGATTTGAGATTTCAAACAGAGATGTGACTGATACTCTCTTGAGATACACAAACCAGTACTGCCAGGAAAACTTTATTAAATATGCTGGACTAAATAGGTTGATGATTAGTGTACAGCATTTGATCTTCTTAACCTAGTTCTCAACATCTTGATATAAGTGTTAAAAGAGCTACAGAAAACACGATTTAGAATTACTGTTATGCCTCAGCAGAAGTGAAGAAGATGGACTGCACATGGGAAGTGAACTTTGCTGGAATGAGAGAGATTTAGTGCTTTTTTGTAGGCAACATTAGGAGGGATGCTGAACTTGGCTCTGCTAGTACTGGAGATGCTGTTCTGCTGAAAGAAACTCTCCAGTGTTCAGGGAAGATAGGCAAGCACTACCCACAGTTGTTGTGCTTATGCTGTGCTGTGTTCAGAAGATGTTCAAAGGAATAACAGTGTCTTGTCCTGTTTCTGTGGCAGCGGTAAAACTAGACGCAGTTGATGTTCGGTCATACGTTGCTCGATCCCTGGTTGATGGCTTTGAAGGCCCAGCGGGGTACAGCCTAAAATTTGGGATGCATCATGTGAATTTTGAAGATAGCAACAGACCAAGGACTCCCAAGGCATCTGCTTATTTCTATTCCACTGTCATTGACAAAAATGGTTTCCCATCCAAAGCCTCGGAGAGATCTTCCACACCAGTGGTGTTTGAGCTACCCGTGCCGTCAAAGTTGCCGAATTTACCTGCATCAGAAGTTCCCTCCAAGGCAAAGGTTGTCTGGCAGAAGTTTTCATCTCAAACAGCCTTTGAAAGGGACATGTACTTTTATGGGACATTCCCAGAGGGCTTTTCATGGGGTGTGTCGTCCTCTGCCTACCAGATAGAGGGAGGTTGGGATGCTGATGGCAAAGGACCCAGCATTTGGGACAACTTCACCCATGTTCCAGGGAACATAAAGAATAACGATACTGGAGATATAGCCTGTGATAGCTACAACAAGGTGGAGGAAGATATTTACCTGCTGAGAGCCTTAGGGGTAAAGAACTATCGTTTCTCCCTGTCCTGGTCTCGAATTTTCCCCAGCGGCAGGAACACCTCAATCAACAGCCATGGAGTTGACTACTATAACCGACTCATTGATGGACTGGTGGCAAACAACATCACTCCAATTGTCACTCTCTACCACTGGGACCTGCCACAAGCCCTCCAGGACATTGGTGGCTGGGAGAGCAATGAGCTGATTGACCTGTTTGATAGTTTTGCGGACTTCTGTTTCCAGACCTTTGGGGACAGAGTGAAGTTCTGGATTACATTCAACGAACCCCAGGTCATTGCCTGGGTTGGCTATGGCACTGGGACATTTCCACCCAAGGTCAATGACCCTGGCAGGGCTCCCTACAGGGTTGCCCACATCTTACTGAAAGCTCACGCCAGGGTGTACCACACATACGACGACAAATACAGAGCGAGTCAGAGAGGGGTCATTGCTCTGTGTCCCAACATTGACTGGGTTGAGCCGAAGACACCGAGCGACCCCAGGCACGTAGAAGCTGCAGACAGGTACCTGCAGTTTTTGGTGGGGTGGTTTACACATCCCATTTTCAAAAATGGAGACTACCCTGATGCCATGAAGTGGAAAGTTGGGAACAGGAGTGAGCTGCAGAACCTGCCATCGTCTCGCCTGCCAGCTTTCACAGCAGAGGAGCGTGAATACATCAGGGGCACGGCAGATGTTTTCTGCTTCAACACCTACACCTCCAAAATTGTAACCCATGCAACGACCCGGCTGAAGCCCTTCTCTTACGAGTATGACCAGGAAGTTTTAACAAAGGTTGACAGCTCCTGGCCTTCCTCAGCTATTACTGGCCAGCGGGCTGTGGCCTGGGGGTTGAGGAGGCTACTGAATTGGATCAAAGAAGAATATGGAAATCCCCCAATATACATAATTGAGAATGGCGTGGGGCTAAAGACCAAAGTGGATGTTGATGACAATAGCAGGATACTTTACTACAAGACATACATCGATGAAGCTTTAAAAGGTACCGGTGTTTGCTTTTGTTCTTTTGGTGTTCTGTGTCTCTGCTCTAGATTTCTGGTTACTTTATTCCTCTGCAGAGTAGTTTTCAGAAGTGGTTGATATCAGTCTTTAAATATTCTGAACACAATATAAGCATAGGGCTTCTTTTTATGCTCTCCTTTGTATGGCTATTTGTACTTCGTGTCTTCCAACTGTGAAGAGCCTCTTCATGATGTTGGTTGACCAGTGCCAACTTTATGAAGGTAGAAGTGTGAATGTACTCGCATGTGAATTCCTTGGGGTTCCTTTAATGTGTGATCACACCACTGATGCTCTTCCGTTTGTTTCTGGTCTTTCAGCTTACAAGTTGGATGGAGTTAATCTGAGAGGATACAACGCGTGGTCTCTTATGGATGGCTTCGAATGGTTGTACGGTTATGATGCAAGGTTTGGGTTGCACCAGGTTGATTTTGACAATCCCAACAGGCCGAGGACCCCGAAGCGCTCTGCTGTGTACTATGCAGAAATCATCCACAACAATGGTATCCCATTGCCAAAAGAAGATGAATTTCTATATGGGGAGTTTCCAGATAACTTTTGTTGGAGTGTAGCAACTGCAGCGTATCAGGTAAGGAAACCGAGGTGGACTCTTAAAGTATCTGCAGACAATTCATTTTGGAGGAGACACCTACAACTTTTGTAACATTGGGTTTTACTGTAATCAAGGGTTAGTGTAACAAGTGCTGTAAAAAGGGAGGAACTTGGAGATATTTAAGGGTATGGTTATACGACACGAATTAAGACAGCAGCCTGGGCTTCACAACAACCAGCCAACATGGAGCAGCAGGTGCACTGAAACAGTGCCTGTGCTGTGACATTCTGCTTTGCTAATCTAACTTACCTTGAGGCCCAAGACGTCTTACCAGTTTGGTGCAGCAGAAACATTGCTAGTTCTAGTTTTAAGCTGGTAAGTCAAAATATTGTGTGATGCCACAAAGACTAACAGGTTGAATTCCTTGGTAGGCCAAGACCTACATTTGAGGTTTACTAACAATCCCCACCTCCGTCTTCAATTACAGATTGAGGGAGGATGGAGAGCAGATGGGAAAGGACTCAGTATTTGGGACAAATTTTCTCACACTCCCTTGAAAATCAGCAATGATGACACCGGAGATGTAGCTTGTGACAGCTACCACAAGATCGAGGAGGACGTGGAAATGCTGAAAAGCCTCAAGGTGTCTCACTATCGCTTTTCAATCTCCTGGCCCCGCGTGCTCCCAGATGGGACCACCAGATACATCAATGAAATGGGACTGAACTACTATGAAAGGCTTGTCGATGCTCTTCTGGCAGCTAACATTATGCCTCAGGTAACTAAAAACTAACTTCCAGGTAACTAAAAAATAGCAGCACCCAAGTCCAATGCTTGCACAAGCGTGTGCTTCCATCCACACCCTCCTTCACAGAGAAATTATTTTTTCATTGTGTTTTGCAAGGAAACATGTTTTTTGCATAAGCAAATGAACGAGGATTACAGTGATATGTTAGAAATTACTACCCAGAAAGATCGCAATAATCTTATTGTTGGCTGTTTCAAATATGCCTTCTTGTCCCTCGTGTGCTTGTAACTGGATTCCACAAGGGCTGAGGTGAGGCTGACCAACCTGTAGTTCCCAGGGTCCTCCTTCTCATCTTTCTTGGAGGTGGATGTAACATTATTCTTTTCCCACAAGTCAGGAAACTCCACTGAGCCGCGTGGTTTGTCACATATCAGGGACAGTGATCTCACCACTGCATCCATCAGGTCTTTCAGCACTGTTGAGTGAATCTGACCTGTCCCCATAGACTTGGACATGTAGGTTTTTTTCTCTTTCTACCTGTTGCTTCCCCAGTGCTACCTGTCCCTGTCCTCCCCAAACCATGCTAGTATGTACACGTGTATACACACCACAGACAGGGCAATCCAGGAATATCTATGCAAGCCCCAGCTCATGCCTGAGCACACTGGGATTGCTCTGGGCTGGTCCAGCAGATGTTCCAATCCAAACAGGTATCCCCTTGGACTGTGTTCCATCTGAGAGGCAGTGCAGGAGCAGCAGCTCTTCACTGATGAGTTCTTGCTATCACAGGGGGTGGTGGATTTTGGTAAAGGCTTCATCTCCACCCTCAAGCAGGGCTGAGCATTTGAGTCATTTCCCCATGGCTTAAACTGCAACACTGGCAAAAAGGTATTTTGAGTGCACAAGTGATCGCTACAAACACGGTTAGGAACAGGTAGCTGCAGATCAAAGCACAGTTTGTTCATTTTCCTAAATGAGGCTGGGTTACTGTCCTTATTGCTGAAAGGAGGAGTGGCTGGGCAAGTCCTTTCTCTTGCTGTCTATCCCCACAGGTAACTCTCTATCACTGGGACCTCCCCCTGGCGCTGCAGAACGTCGGTGGGTGGGAGAATGGTACTATAGTTCAGAGGTTTAAGGAATACGCCGAGCTCCTTTTCCAGAGACTGGGAGATAAAGTGAAGTTTTGGATAACCTTCAATGAACCCTACAACACTGCCTATCTTGGCTATGGCGTTGGCACAGCTGCTCCAGGTAAGGCTGCTGGGCACAACCTCAGAGCCTTCGCAGCTCCCCCTCAGGGGAGGGGACAATGCCTGGTCCCACACAGCCTGCTCACTGCACCTATGGCTGTCTCTGCCATCTCAGCCCAGGGCTGGGCCTGAGGGCACGAGGTGCTGCACATTCAGTCGTTTACCAGCAGGTAGTTGTGGGTGTTGTCTTAGCCTGGGAAGCAGTTGCTGAGAAAGCTGGGAACTGCTGCTCCACTGCCTGTGCTGGCCCTGTCTCTGCAGGCATCTTCATTCGGCCCGGCCGAGCCCCCTACGTGGTGGCACACAACATAATAAAGGCCCATGCTGAAGCCTGGCACCTCTACAATGAGACCTACCGGGCAAAACAAGGAGGATTAATCTCCATCACCATCAACTCTGACTGGGTAGAACCAAGGAACCCACACAAACAGGAGGACATCACTGCTGCCAGACAATACTTGCAGGTACAGAGACACCCGGTCACTGCTCTTCCTACTGCCCCTGGGTTTGTTTATGGTGACACCCCTCTCTCTGGCTGCTGGAGATGCCCAGAACCCAGGTCAGCATCTCACTGAAAGAAAAGCATGAGCTAAAGGCATCCCTGTGAGGAAACGTATCCCCCTCTTCTGGTGGCTGATCAACTATGCAACAGAAATGAGACAACATACGGGTGTGGTGACCAAACATTATTAATTGCCCCAGGTATTTCTGTGGGCCTGGTCATAATTTCAGGTACTACCTATAAATCAGCACATGAAGGTGAAATGGTTAACTCCCTGGTTTTGATACACAATTTATCCTTCTCCCTTTATTTCCTGGTTTAGTTTTTTCTAGGCTGGTTTGCTCATCCCATTTTCAAAAATGGTGATTATAACGAAGTGATGAAAAAGAGGATCCGGGAACGCAGTCTGGCCCAGGGGCTGAGCAAGTCCCGGTAAGAACCCCAGCATGTACCTGCTTTGGTTTTCCTTGCTGTGCTGAAACCTGCTTTTCTGATCAAGTGCTAAATTTCAGTGATGTGAGCACATGGCAACCAAAATGAGTGTTGCTGGTTCCTGTCAACGCATTCCTGACTGGGCAAACGCTGTCTTACAAAGCAGGATGATGGTCAAAATTCTTGTTTGACTGTGAGCAGGAATTTCTAGCCATCAGGTGTCACTTTTCCAGTCAGTGAGAGGTCTGTTCCTCTACTGGAGAATGTTGGAACAGGCAGCATGAATTACATAGTCTAGCAAAAGCTTAGTGTATACAACAGGACTGGGGAGAAGTAGAAGTGGAGATCCTGAGAAGACTTGTATTTTGAGGGGTTAATGCTTGTCTTTTTTTTTTTTTTTTTGCAGTCTTCCAGAATTTACTGAAAGTGAAAAGCAAAGAATTAAAGGCACTTATGACTACTTTGGTCTAAATCATTATACCACAGTTTTAACATACAACGTAAACTACCCTGCTGGTGTTCAGTCGTACGACTCCGATAGGTAAGAGAATGTAGTGAATGTAAATTATTGGTGAAGTAAAACATGCACACCCAGAGCCTGGGCCAGCTAAGCAATGTCAGCTGCTAGCAACTAAAGCTGTGAGCCAGGTATTTTAAGCTGTTATACTGGGGAAAACATCCCCAAACAGTACCCGGCTTCATAAAGGTAAACAATAGGAACTTCCCAGTTTTTGTGATGAGAATTAAGGTATTGGTGGGACCATACCTGGGGGTGAACACAGGCTGTTTTCCAGAATGTTTCCACAGAATCTATATGAAATCATTGTAACTTCCCTCTGCTGCTGCATCCCAGCCCCTGTGGTTCAGCCCCCTAGAAGGACACTGGGCTCAGTCTTGCATTCCTGGCTGTAGCTATAAATGGCAATTTTGTCTGCTCGAGCTCTGCAGTATACATGGAACAGTAGAAATGGTGTCAGAGTACAAAGGTTTGGAGTTAACATCACTGCCTCAGCTATAGTTAAGCAAAATACAAGAAGGGTTTTCTAGAGGCTTGTGAGCACCAGCACAACCACTAAACTTTCACCAGCTTGCCACAAGGTCACCTCTGGTTCAGCCTTCTGTAGAGCTCAGCGCTGTATCTCTCAGCCCTGCACCGATGAGCTGTCAAGGGGCTGGGACTGCTCCCTCCATCAGCGTGTCCTCCTCGGCAGGGGTGTAGCTACAGTAACCGACCGAAGCTGGCTGAACTCTGGTTCCGTGTGGCTGAAGGTGACACCCTTTGGATTCCGAAAGCTGCTGAGATGGATAAAGGAAGAGTACAACAACCCTCCCATTTACGTGACTGAAAATGGGGTCTCGGAAAGGGGAGTCTTAAACTTCAATGACACTTGGCGAACTCATTACTATCGGAGCTACATTAATGAAGCACTGAAAGGTAAGAATGATTATCTAACTCTGATTGAAACCTCTAGAGAGTAGCACCATCTTACCTGTCTTCACACTTGCAAGTTGCACACCACTCACATGGGTTTACATCCACTTCTGAGAGCCTTTGGATTTAGCAGAAACCGCCCACGGATAGCCACGACTTTGCAGGGCAAGGTGATCTAGTGGGAGAACAAACCCTGGGTGTAGGAGGGTGAATGCAGCTTCCTTGTATAACTGCATCTGGCAAGAGACGGTCCTACTGCTTGATGAAGACCTATTTTGACTTCTAGTTTGACTAGAGCCATGCCTAAAAACTGCATCTTTTTAAAAAGCAGAAAACAAACCAACCCCCAACAGGTTTCAGTTACAGCAGTGGTCAAGCAACTTTGGGGAAGGGCATTTTCAGTTTGCTTCTCTGACGTACTGAGGGCTGCTGTCCAGATGTTCAGAAAGTGCTTTTTTACTGCCTTTCAGCAGTGAAGCCCCACAAACGTTTGTTGAAATACTGGTTACATGTTGAGGGCTTTTGCTCTCTGTTCCTAAACCTTTGTTTATTGGACAAAAGCTTTGTTTTTTGGAGCAGAGGAAAGCAGTCTCCAATTCTGAGTGGCAGGCTGAGTACTACGGTGGTTGTGCTCTTTCGCTGTAACTTGTGACCTGAGCCATCTTGAAGCAACCAAATTACGGCAACGTGTGAGAGGTGGCAATGAGGAGACAGCAAAACCAATGAGGCCAAAGTGGCAATAATCTGACTGAACATGGCACCCTGCTGCTGCATAGTGTCCTGAGCCATCTTCTTGACACTGCTGGCCTAGTGGTGATACCTCCTGTCACCCAGGTGCCCCGCTAACCTGTTCTCTCTGGTCCCGGTAACAGCCGTTGTGCTCGATGGTGTTGACTTACGAGGCTACACCGCCTGGACGCTGATGGACAACTTTGAGTGGGCAATGGGCTTTGATGAAAGGTTTGGGTTCTATCACGTGAATTACAGCGACCCCAACTTGCCGCGGCGCCCCAAGGCCTCTGCCAGGTATTATGCACAGATCATAAACTGCAACGGGTTTCCAGACCCGGCCAAGGGCCCACATCCCTGCCTGGAACTGGAGCCTGAAGGTAAGGGAAGCAGCAGGAATGGTGTGTGTGTATCCAGTTCTAAACCTCTGAGCACTGACTCTACTCATCCCTCTTTGTTATGACTGAAGACAGTCATATAGAATTGTGTCAGTTCTGTGTGCGAAAGCGACTCCCTTGTTTGCAACTGCACCTTGATCTGTGCCTGTTTCCAAAATGCAGCAACAAGTAACTCTATTCTGCTTTTCTCTGGTTAACAGAACTGTCCATTCACTATTCCTACACCAGTTTTTCTAAACTATTTTGAATACTTTATACAAATCGGTGCTCTGCGTAAGCCTCTGGAAATATTTGTATTTTCCAAACTAGAGGAGCACATTGAACAGCCACTATCATGAGCGTGGGGTTTGGGGGATGCCCATGGCTGCCAGAGAATACTCTACTCTCCCAGAGTCTCAGGAATTGCACTATCAGCCCCAGTGGTGCCTTCACTCTCAGCTAGAAGCATGTCAGTCGCTCATCCCACAGAATTATGGCTACTGAAGAGCAACACTGAGAGCCTTGCAGAGGGAGGGAGCAGCAATGCACGCACCTCCCTGAAGGAGTTCACCCCAGGCTGTGTACTAATACTTTCTTCTTGTCTCCCCTGGACAGTGACACCAACGGACAGCACCCCAGGACTGGCTGACAGCGTGCGGTTTTTGGGACTACAGTTAACATCACAAAGTGCAGAAATAGGACTGTATGTGCTTTTTGCTCTTTCTGCAGTTGGAGCACTGGCCTTGGCTCTTTTTGCATACAAATATGGAAAATCATCCAAAAGAGCCCGTAAGCGGTCACAGATGGAACTTAGCAAACTGTGAAGTTCTCACTTGAAGTGTTGTGTTTATAAAAAAAGCCAATAGCACCAGGAAATGAAACCCAGTGCTTGCACTGCTGCAACTTTGTGTCTTACCTTAGAGATGGCTCCTCATCATTTCGTCCTTTGCTCACCAACTTCAAAATAGGAAGGAAAATTGTTTTCTATGTTAGCTCTCTCTTTTCTCCCCAGGCATTATTAATTTGAATTCTTAGGAACAAGCCATTTTGCTTCTGTGTTTATCTGCGTAAGGATTCTGGACTTGAACTTTCATCTCTTCTTGCTTCATCATCTTGGCTGATGCAGGTCTCAAGGGAGCTGAGAGCAGCCCTTACAAGCTGTTTTTCTTAAGTGTTTTTCACCAGACACCAATTTGTCTTAAATGGGGAATGTATTGTTGTACTGCAGGTACTGTAGTAGGTTCCCCCCTTTTTATTTAATATTTCATTTATTTCATATGTTTCATACCCTTCTATGGAGGAAGGCAATGACCCTTCCACCAAAATAAAAGCTTCCAGCTTCTTGTGTTGTAGCCCCCTGCTAACATTTCCATTTTATGTTGTCTTTCTGTGTACCACAGCCTGGACCCCAAACACTATTTCAGATGTCTTTTACCAGATTTGAACATGAGTAATTCCCAAGTAAGGTCATTTAAGCTGGATCAAAAAGTATGTCTGCAGTATTTCAGAATTCAGAGTATGATCCTGGCTGCTTGCTTCCTTGTGACACAAGTAGTTCAGAGGAACTTCAAAAGCGAAGACAGTTCTGTTTTCTGGAAAATAGTTTATTGAGTGCTTGGGGAATTAAAAACTACAAGATTTTGCTTGCAGTTGCAGGAAGCAAAAAAAAAAAAAAAAGTTATAAATTAGTTACCTGATTTGCTACTTATAGTGCTTCTGAAACCCTCATTTTAATCAGTCATTGCCTACCATGACCTTTATATTAATAATCTGGCCCTTAAATTTATGTAGCAGAATATTTATAGATTTATTTATAGATTAAAAAGTGCCTTTCTATGGCAGTAGGGTAATGATTATGAAAGCTGAATGAGATTTTTCTGTCTTTTTAACTCTTGCTTCTAGGCCTCAGCTACACCCACTCCATTTTTCTGACTTATGTGACTTTATTCCATACTCCACTGCAGGAGTTAAGAATTAAGTAATTCAGTCAGGGTAAAATAAGCCCCCCCACCCCGTGTCCAGAAGCTTTAGTTGACTTAGATCAAATAAGAAAAACAAAACAAAACAGCCAGACACTTATTACTGCAGTTACTCAAAACTACATTTGTTGTGTAGAGTTTCCATTCCAGGTATTGTTTTCATCTTCGCCGTCATCTTGAGTCCTCAGTCTATAGATTTTGCCTTCTTTTTTGAAGTCTTCCCCTCGCTTTTCCACTACTCGTTTCCTGACAGCTTGCCTAGGGTACAAATGACAGGGAGGTTTGACAGTTTCCCAGGTAATAATTGCACAAGAGAAGCAAATGCAATAAATGCAAGTCATGTACCCTGACTTCTCTTATCCCCAGTAATAGCTTCCTTCGGCCTTTTGTTTCCTTGGGAAGCAATATCCTGCCGAAAATCTGTCCTTTAGCAGTCAGACAAACTGAGGGGATCTTGTTGCCCCTGGAAAGCCCCTGTCACTGAAGTGATGTGTGGCTGCTTCAGGTGCAAGGGCCCAGCAGCTCTCGGGGTACAGGGCAGATCTCATTCCCTAGGCAATACAAAACCTCCACTGTCAACATGAGACTGGAGTCGCTCGAGTTTTCTGTAGAACCATACCCTAGCAATTCCACGTCTACAGTTTACCAGCCACCAGCTTAACCATTTTAAGCAGCTGGAAGGGTGGTGGCCAAAACCTACAAGGTGGGGGCAGCAGTTACGAGACATACACAGTTCAGTCCCCACTAAAAGATGAAAACAACTCCTGCAAGCAGGCTGAGAAAAAGCTGCCTTGAACTGTTTGGGATTACCTGCTTTGCTCCACGCTGCTAGCTGCTGAAGGATTTGAATGGTCTTGCTGATGAGCTGATCTCACAGTAGACTGTGAGGGGGGTGGACTCGTAAACAGGAAGTTGCTAATAAATCTCCAAACCGCTAAGAGGGGATAAAGTATTGTGCCCAAGAACTTCCACAGGTCACTGCCTGAAGCCTGAACAACAGAAGTAGCAGGTCTTCCTGCCTGGTCATGAAAAGATAAAGCAAATTGGTCAGATATTAAAGTTGCACACTTATAGACATAGTATTTAATCTGTAATTTACAAGCAGCTCAGCGGACACAAGAGAATTCCTTTGGTCACACATTAGACAAATGCCACCACTTATCTGCTTCAGAAAAAGTCCCCCTCCAAATCAGTCCTGACAAAAATAAACTTTACAATCTCTCTTAGACACAGAAAAGACCAACATTCAAGCCAATTAGTATAACAGATGACTAATAACAAATATGCAAACATGTTTGCAAGAGAATGAGACGCAAACAAAGCAAACCCCAACACCTACCGGCAGCAGCACTACTGAAGCACTTGGTGCTAGCTCTAGTTCCAGTAATTTCTTTCCATAATCTTCTTTGGTAAACTCCCTCCTGGGAAACATTGTCGCCAGTGAAAAATTGCCGTAAGCGTTACCAACCGTCTGTGAGAACATAAACAAGAGATCTTATTTCTAACTGGTCACTTTCAAGTAACTGCAGCTTTGCCAGTTGAGTATACCCTGCCATCTTGACCCAGGAGTTCAAACTATCAAATCATCTTCATATGGAGAAATGAAGGATTTCTCATATTCTACTATCTCTTGCTAATGCTAAGCTGCAGCAATACAAAGGCAGCTGGTGGCACTGGAGAAGGCTGCTACCGAAACCCCCTTCAAATAAAGAAAAAAAAAAAAGGAAAGCATTTTGATGACAATTCCACTCCAATCACCACCAACTTGTAATCGGCATGTGGCTGAGAAAATGAAACCCCAATTTACCTGTGCAGCAAACTGCCTTGCTTCTTCCAGCCGTGCTTCAGATGGGAACTGGTTAGTAAAGGAGGAGCCATCTGGGAGGCGGAACTGAATCCTGGCTATTGCACTGCAAGACACGTAACAGGGTCAGTCAGATATAATCAGGTACAGACAAGTGCTCCTGGTGCTTTAGCTTGGTAGGATAGGAAGGGGGAAGAGAGGGACAGTCACCCTATTTATGGCAGTGCAGATGGGTTGTGAAATCTGGATCCACAGCTGATAAACACCTGCTTATATCTCACAACGCACCTCCTCTATATATCAGAGTCCATCACCATTCAAACAAGGTATTTACATTAACCATGCAAAAAATGACTGAGTGAATGAAACAAACCCCATATTTCTTTTGTGTAGCCTGTGTTACTTTTGTTATTTTTTCAAGAAGTTGTACAACAAGGGCATAGACATTGGAACTGGCTTGGCAAATCATTCTCCATCCAACTGTGGCCCAGCACTACTGTATGAGTTTCAATACCAACACAGGCTGTTACTCCCGTGCCTGCCCTCTGCTCAGGGCCAGTACTAGATCTCACAGTGGCTCCGTAACTCCACATAAGGTCTCTGTAGGTGAGAATCTCTCTTAAAACAGTAGTGTTGGGCAAAGCAGGAGACAGCTCTGACACAGACAGCTGAGGGGCCAAATCAAGCCTTGCTGAATCCAAGCCAACTGCGCACACAGCCGAACAGCTGGGTTGGCCCCGTGCTCCCCAGCACAGTTCTGGTGTTAGCTAGTCATTATCCATCTCATCCTCACCTTATCTAGTTCCCCATCTAGCTCCATTATACGTAGCATATAAATCAAAGGACAGAAAAACTAAAGTAACACACAAGGAAAGGTGGTTAGTCTTTCATAATCAGGAATGTCAAAAGGATGAAAGTTATCAGTGAACATAATATTCATGTAGCTATGAATAAATACTACAAAAGAAAGCCAACTTTTTATGTCACTATTTATACAGTTCAACATGTCATCAATTAAGAGGTTTAATATATTTCTTAGTCTATTAAATGTTTAAGCTTCTTTACCTCTTTTCCCAAAAATATACAAATTCTTTCTCTGCAGCAACTCACCTTCGCTCCTTTTGGGATGCTTCTTTTCTGGCCTCTATTTCAGCTTGTTTAGCCTGAAGAGCTGCAGCTTTTGCAGCTTCTGCTTCTTCCTTCGATTTTGCAAAGCGAGCTGCTCTCTCAGCACGATCCTGTGAAAGGACCAAACAGAAACCTTAATTTTTACCATAAATTGTAGCTTAATAATCATTAAAACGGAGCTATGATCTGTACTCAGCACCCAGCTACACAGATATAGGCAGACCAGATGAAGAAAAGATGGTACAGATGTGAAGAATTATTTCACTGCCAAACTGCACCATCTTATCTCACTGGCCAACATCACACTTTTCACCGAGTCACTTCATGCAAACAGCTGTTAATAGGCAATTTTCTGATACAAGTTTAATACTCCAGTGAAGATAACGGGAAAACCTTATGACAAGTTACATGGTTATAGTTCTAAGTGTTCTAGGCCAACACCTAGCAATGAGGAGGGATTTCCATTGTTACAAACTGTTTACATCCATATGTGCACACACCTATATACAAACTAGGAAAATAATTCTCACCACCATTCTGAGACCAGCATTATTCTGCACGTTCCACAATTAAATATTCCCTGTGCTTCTGCTGCAGAACTATGCTTAAATTGCAATTATTTTATATTTAAATGGTAATTTTCCACTGGACTCAAGCAGTATGACAGAGAAGTTGGTATGTTTGTTCAGCTAGAAAGGATCAACATGAATATGAAAGCAGAAGCTTCATTTTATACACAGGAAATGCTCCATAAACCCCAAACACACAAATTGTTACAATACGAGGCCACAGGATTCCAAACAGAAAAATGGGCAATCTTTCAGTTTTACTGAATGAGAAAATGCACCCTTTTATTACCCCAGTGGCTCCTGTGAGAGGGAGCTGCAGCAAGCTAGCTTCCAAATGAAAAATTTACCATTGCAATCTGTTGCCTTATACGCTCCCTAGCAGCCTTCTCTTCTGCCTTTTCTCTGTTCCTTTCCTCTAACATACGTTTTGTCAATTCTTCTTCCTGTCGTCTTTTGTACTCCAACATTTCTTTACCAGTTTTTCTCCGTTCAATTTCTTTCTTAATTTCTTTCTGAATAAACAAGAGAGACATAAAACTCGGACGACAGAATTGCCTTGAACGAGAGGAAGACAAGACTGAAGTACATTTGTTTAAAAAGGAATTAAGTATTTACTCAAAGGTATAAAAAAAAAGTAATTAAAAATGGGTTTATATTTTTGTGCTACCTGTTCCTCTTCTTTCCTTTTCTCTTCTCGTCTTTCTTCAAGCTTTTTTGTTATCCTAAATTTAAGAATGAAGTGAAAATTCTTAAAATTGCAGTATCTGTTATTAACATCTTAAAATTTTAATGAAGCATTTGCAAACACTTGCAGAAGACCAGAACACATGACGACGAACACGAACTGTAACACAGTGCTAATACCTAGTGTAACAGTAATGACTCATTCCCACGTGGGTGTACCGACCATAAAAAGCTGGGCTGGTGATTCAGCCCTGACTTTCCAATTTTTAATGGAGTTCTAACATGTTCCTCCTGTCCTTTTCAGTTCAGTAAATGAAGAATCTTACATCTTACTGTTGAACCAACTTGTAAGACATACAATAAGCAAATACTATTGTGATCTGTGGTAAGAGAAACACTAAACCTCACTCTCTTTTATCTATTTTTTTTTTAATCTCTATCTCTTTTATCTCTTCTTTTTATCTTTTCTCTCTTATCTCTTTTATCTATTTAAGTCTTCTGGTTTCTTCTGCACATCACTTCCTAAAATAGAAAGCAAACAATATATAGCACTAACATAGATGCACATGCATCTGTCTCATCTATCCAGAAAGGTGCCTTAGAATAAGGACTGACTTAAAAAAAACATAGTAATTGATGATATATTTTAAGTGTGGGGGCAAGGGCAGGCTTGAGTAAACAACATAAGAAGTCAGATCATCAAAAAAAAATTTGTTTGTATGGTAGATGTTTTGGTTTTTAAAAAAAAGATGGTAATTACCACAGAGGTTCTTTTCCCCTGAAAGAAATGCTGTAGATATATGTAAATATGGTATAATTTAAAGCACATTTTAAAAAAGAACTTTGGTATTTGCAGTAAAATACTGACTGCATTTTCTTATCAGTATTAAGTAAAAATTATTCTTATTGTCCAACATCTCGCAAAGAAAACTGAACTGGAATGTGAAAAAATTTCAAAATACATTTTAGCATTATAAATAATCGTATTCCTTAAGCATGCATTACTGGTTTTAGGTAGGATATTACAAACAATATGTCTTACAGAAGCTAAAAAAAAAATTTATACACTAAATCTTGTACTTAAAACCAACCAGTATAATCAGTGAACCATGTCCTGAACCAGCTGCATCTGGTCACCATACTTTAAAATATCAGAACTCATCAGACCTCATTACTGTTCACTGATCAAAACAAGAGTCTCAGAACAGGATTCCTCTGACTCTTTCAGTATGTCTAGACTACAAAGAGTCATCAAACAGACAAGAAGAATTAAGATGGCATCTCCGTATAAAACCTAGTTTAGCACTTTATTACCTCATTTTCAAGCCCTTTCAGTCCAGTGTTTTATCTTATTCAAAAATTTGCAGCAAAGATATTGTCTGTATTGAAGTTCTAGCAAAGGTGAACATTTATACTTCTCCAGATTACCCCTTTCTTTCACAGTACATTAAAAACACCATTAATTTAAAAGCTGCTTTTGCATCAACCCCAGTATTGTCACAGACATCTGAACAAGACCATATAAATGTTTGCCAGATGATAAAAGAACAAGCACCAAAATCCTCCTGAGAAACAGATACAGTACCTGAGGAAGTCTGCAGAAGACTTACCTTTCTACTTTGAGTGTAAGATCATTTGCAGACTGAGCATCACTCGCTGGTTCATCTAAAGAATTAGTTGCTTCCTGGCTTGCTTGACCTGAATTTGCTCCATCTTCAAGTGATTCACAAGGAAGTAATGTGTAAAAGAAAATAAGAGGTGTATTTCACATCATAAAACATTATTATGCTCATTGTTAGCCACAATTCATAGCAACCAGGGTATCTTAAGGCGCTGCGAGATTCTGTTGTTTAGACTCCCCCAACCTTGCAAACAATTTGGTTACAGGTTACGAACCCAGAGAAACTGATAAAACTGAATCCCACTTCAAAAAAGTGTGCACAATTTTAGTTGTATCATAAACTATAGATTTCTCACTCATTAAAAACGGAGAAGAATGAGATGTTCTTCTTCCTTCTAGACTTGCAAGAAGCATTCTGGGGTACCCAAGTTTTTCCCCAATAAATCCACTCAATATATCATATCTTTTATGGATAATCATGTAACGAGTTAAGAATTAAGTTATTTCAAAAGCAAGCTGGCATTTGTGTAAAAAATACATTACCAGCAGGAGGTCTTATTGTCTCAGATGTACCAGGAGAGTTGCAGAACTCCTCTGCTCTGGATTGTGTATTTTCTGGAGTACCATCAGATCGAGGGGAGGGACACGCAGCAGGTGATTGACTTCCATTTTGCAAAGGCTGGCCTTTTATTGTGTGCATCTAAGAAATTGGGTAAAAAAGATCCAGAAGACTATGAAACTTTGAATATTTTCCACAGGTTCAAAGGTCAAGACTAAACTATTTCTGGAGAATCAGTCCTATTTAAAATATAAAACAAAAATGCACTTTTGCAAGTGCTTTCCAACCTGTTCAATTTGTGTATTAAATTTAAGTTTGGAAGGATATAGAACCAATAATTCTTAATTCCCCAAGGCACATGCCGAGGGCCAGGGACATCTCTTGCCTTGAGCACGTGAGCACACCCAACTCAATCTGAAAGATCCAGTCTGTCAGCAAGTGTTACCTGTTTAACCTTCTGGATTCTGGTAACCAGCTCTTCGACAGAAACACTGCCAGCAATTACTTCCAAAGGGATTCCATTGTCTCCTATAAAAAAACTCGATGGAACACACACTACGGGATCTGCACAGCAACAGTTAAGGGCAACAAATCACAAAAGTTTGTGAAGTAACTTTAAAAGGAAAAGCAGAAGTCCCTCCCACAGAACTTTCTACCCCACTATTCTATCTCCACCTGGTTGCCAGTAGTTAGTGCCAAGAGAAAACACTACACGAAACTAAGTATTTTTTCTTTTCTTTGAAATGGTTTAAGTCATAAGTATTTTTCTCCAACTCACATGTATCCAAAACCCGATTATGCTTTGAATTGAAAGATTTTCTTCTAGTGTAAGACATCATCTTATGTAGACAATAATGAATTCTTTAAAGCATTAAGAAAATCCAAGGTAAGGTACTGAATTCCACTCCTCAGCATCACACAGAATTCCTGAGCTGTATGTAACAATGCAGTTAGGGTAGGCAGGTGTGTACCTAACTTCACACTCACTGTCTGGCAGAACCCAGTCCACTACCAGTTCTTCCTCCTCTCTAACTCTGAACTCCAGCTAACAATCTAATGCATTGCGTGTTTGTTTGCTAATGTTGATTAGGAATACAAAGGGGTTATTTTGTTTACATTAAGCTTTGGAGAATTTTCTATTTGGAGAATTACATAGGATTAACATTAAAACCCCCTAACTTACTCATCTTCTCTAAGAACTGACAGAAAGTTGAATTACACAGATGGTATGTTTTAACTACACAGTTTATTGCATATTTGTGTGCCATAAGAAGCCTTTTTAATAACGCTGCTTGTAGATATTTTTCTTAAGAACAATATGAACTTGTAAAAGAGCAACTATCTGTAACCATAATGTACCATCCAAATTGATCTCAAAGGATACAAATTTGAGAGAACTGCAGGCACGCTTCACTGTTTAAAAGAAAGGATTCATTTAGGAGGAGCAATCACTTTGCAAAAACTTTAGATTAAGTCTTTCATCATAAAAATAACTGTCCTATTACCACACACACAACTATTTAAATACCTGAGAGAACACTAAAAGCAAATTTGCACTGCATCTTCTCATTAGCATTTTGCATAAGTGTTGACATGGTGACAATCCCTGGTTATCACAGTTGACTGCAGAATATTTAGGGCAACGGTGCTAAGAAGCAATTCAGGAAATGGATATCTAGTCTGCTGAGTGCAAATAATAGACTAAGTATAATACAATGTCTATGGAGCATTTCAAAAGAACACCATTTTTGGAAATGTCAATGCACTTTCTGCATATGGACTGGAACACTTGTACATAACAAAAATAATTGAGTCATTTACCCAGCTTCTCTATTCTAGGTGTAACAATAGAGACAAACATTTTCTCTGGGACTTTACAGATTTTTATCTTTCTGAATTCATGAGAGTTTTGAAATTCATCATGTAACTTGGCAAATCAAGAACTGCCTCAAGGGTGCTTGCATTTTGATTCCATTTCTTTTAATGCAACTTTTGTGCCTCTTCCTGTTGAAAAAGGGAAAATCTCAAGCTACTTACTACTACTGAAATACAGTCCAAAATAGGCAGTGAATATTCTACAGAATGCAACAGTGTATTTGGAAGTTTGGAATTTTCTCAGGCTCCAGTGGCTTCAGAAGTACTGAATTCACCAATGCTCTGGAACCTTGCATTTAGATTACTTCCAAACCAGGGCGAGGACTTCAAAAGCTTCCTACTCTCATCATCATCAACGAAAGATTGTAGAAGAGACAGAATTAGAATAGGATCAAACCTTTTGGTGTCAATTTTAATAGCAACAAAACCATCTGAGGCAGCTTCAGCCACCTTCTCATCTTCCCACCTTGCAGCCATCTCAGTAGATTGTTCATCGTCACCTGCAAGATACAGCACACGTGTGAAAATAAACCCACCACAACTTACTGTTTCTGATTTGATTTCAGCTTTGCTTCAGTTGCTTGACATCACCTCTGAAAGACACTCTGGTGACGATTTTCAAATTCCTTTTTTATAATCTAGAGACAATTCACTCCAGCTGACTTCCCCGATAACGTGCCAAAAACCTAATATACCAAAAAAAATCTTTCCAAGCTAGTGTCATGTAGCTTTCACAGTCATTCTATTGTATGGTTAGCTGGTCCAAGGGAGCAGAAGGGACCGGACCACACAGATGGAATAGAAACAGAGGAACTGGAGGTGATGGCAAGTCTCAAGTTTAGCTTGATTGCATCACCACCAAAGGGCCTCATTTTCATGGTACAGGCAGTATGCTGATGCTTCGGTATTGTGCTCATACGCTCATGATATGCAAGTGGATCACAGAATCACAGAATGTTAAGGGTTGGAAGGGACCTTGAAAGTTCATCTAGTCCAACCCCCGGACTAGATGCCAGAGCAGGACCACCTAGAGCAGCTCATACAGGAACGTGTCCAGGCAGGTTTTCAATGTCTCCAGAGAAGGAGACCCCACAACCTCTCTGGGCAGCCTGTTCCAGTGCTCCGTGTCCCTCACAGTTTCTTCTTAGTTTCTGTGGAACCTCTTATACTCCAGCTTGCACTCGTTGCCCCTTGTCCTGTCAATGGACATAACAGAGAAGAGCCTGGCTGCAGCCTCCTGACACTCACCCTTTATATATTTATAAACATTAATGAGGTCACCCCTCAGTCTCCTCTTCTCTAAGCTAAAGAGACCCAGCTCCCTCAGCCTTTCCTCATCAGGGAGATGTTCCACTCCCTTAATCACCTTTGTGGCTCTGAGCTGGACTCTCTCAAGCAGTTCCCTGTCCTTCTTGAACTGAAGGGCCCAGAACTGGACACAGTATTCCAGATGTGGCCTCACCAGGGCAGAGCAGAGGGGCAGGAGAACCTCTCTCAACCTACTAACCACAACCCTTCTAACCCACCCCAGGATGCCATTGGCCTTCTTGGCCACGAGGGCACGTTGCTGGCTCATGGTCATTCTGCTGTCCACCAGGACCCCCAGGTCCCTTTCCCCTATGCTACTCTCTAACAAGTCAATCCCCAACCTATAGTGGTACATGGGGTTATTCTTTCCCAGATGCAGGATCCTGCAGCGCAGAGAGAACCACTGCTTCTCCTTGCCATTAAACTTGACCTGCTGACATGGTAAAACTATACACTGCTTACTCCATATTAGAAATTTAATTACATATTGGTACACCAGCTGCTAATAGGTAAAACTACATCTTCCACTCCTTGTAAGTACGTAATTCAGCAGACAAGGTTTCACACTTCGATCATGTTAAAAAAAAACCCCACCACATTTTTAACAAATCGAAAAGCATTTGCAGGATTATTTGTAACTTCGCTTTACATTCCAGGTCCTGCCATGAATGGTAACAGCAGGAGGGGAGGAAAAAGGGTGAAGAACAAACAGGAACAAGAATAACAGCAGAAGAGGAGCCAAGTAAGTAAGGGAAACCGAAAAGGCGCTCTGGGGCCACAGATTTGGAAGTGTTATTTTAATCAGAGGCAACAACATCAATCATACTTCTATCTTCCAAAGCACCCATTTCATGAGGATTTGGGTCAATAAATACATTCCGATGACCATTAACCATCTTTCAACAAGTAAACTGGCTGGCAAACATTTGTTTCTCTTCAATCTGTATTACTTTCCAGCAGCTTGGAATTGACTGTTCCCTTGATGAAGAATTTGAGTCACAAGTCTAGAAGTATAGTAGTCCATTATTCAACCAAAACAACAAAGCATTTGTTTGTTTCATCCCAGCTGCCATTTCATGCAGTACTTTTCACTTGTCAGAGCTGAGGAGTTCTGCATGCAGGTCCCTGGTGAAGCATGCTGCCTTAAGGCCACAAAGCTTCTCAGAGACATGTATCAGAAATATACCAATTTTGGATCAGTGTCTTCCAACCATATGCATTGATTTTGCCATGGATGTATGGGAGCAAGTAAGAAAGTATTAATCTCTGTTACATAAGTAAATATTTAGGATATTTTATGTAGGAACCTCTCCTTTAAGTGCAGTTCTTCCAACTGTGTCAGCGGATGCAGCTGTTCTGCCAAGAGTGCTCTGGCCTCCTCCCTCATCTCCAAATGCTCACAGACAGCTGCTTCACCACACACTTTTTCAAAAGGACATGTGCTCATCCGATTAGGCTACTAAAAATACCTAAACACTGACCTAACACCAACTTGTCCATGCAAACAACTGCCACAGACAACGAATAAAGAAAGACACCAGCGGGTCAGAGACTATTCACAGCACAGTCTCCAAGAGATGTGACCCACGAATGAAAATGCTGATAACTCACATTTTATAAATCTTTATGCCATGAAGCACGGTTTAACATCCTGAATAGCCACAGAATTGTTGCTTGTTCTCATAAATCTTTTTGTTTTGATAACTCTTTCCCATTTGGGAGTTAAGGTTCATTTATTATAGCTTTGTAGTAGTAATTACATCCTGAAATTACAACTGCCAGGTCACAGGAAAAGAATCAGAAAAGTCAAGAGGTCAAGCTGAACATGATTCATAATTCTGCTAAACGCTGAGCTATCACAACTGCCTTGGAATTCCAGTCCCCAAAACTCTCAGATTTCTATGTTTCTCAAACAAAAGTATTGCTTTATTAGCAATTTAGTGGAAAGACCTGTACACAACTGCAGCCACACTAGCTCAGGTCTTAAATTTGGTCAGGTAAACTTAGGTGTCTACTTAGGGAAAATGTATCCATCATTCCTGAAAGGATTCAGGTAATTGAAAGAGACTCTTGTTCTGCAATGTTTTATTTCCTATACAAGAAACCTACATAAAACCACCACAGGTTTTCAAAAGACTTCAACTCCCCTATATCTCAGCACACAGTTATGAGGGAAAGGTGTTTTCAGAAGACAAGGGATAAGCCCAGCTGACTTCTCAATGTCTACTGTTTCATAACTGTTCAGTAAGAGCAAGGATTGACCATTCTGGAAATGACAGAAACCCGGGACACTGGCTGTTCAGCTCCTCTTCCTCTGCATTATTTCACATATTTAACTTGAAAAGTGCTTTGATACAGCCTGGCTACAAAATACTAACAAACTGCTTGTTGATTGCTAATCAGTGCTTTGCAAAAAAACCCCAACAATTATGAACAGAGGAAAGAGTGTTTCTACAAATGTTACTAGAAAGAAACAAATGTTTTAACTTGAAGTGTTTTCTTTCCCCTCCCCTTCATTTTTTCACTTATGAAAAACATTTTTTATGAGTAGCCTTGTATTTTCATGATCAGAACACATCCAACTTTTGGAAAGAATAATCTTAAGCACCTCAATCAGATCCGAGGAGGCATCCAAGGGGGATTCATATAAAATGAACAATTAACTTTAGTAAGTAAACGAGAGCAACTTTTTAACTCTGCAGGCTAGAAAAGCATGTATAAACCAGCTACCAATAAGGTACCAGAGACCAGAGGTCTCCAGGCCTATTTCAGTATCAGGAATACTTCTTCCCTGTGCAGTAGCAGAACCTACTAGCAATTACTTGATGCCACTAAATATCTCTACTACACTTACACAACTGCAATATCACAATGTACCACAAAGGTTTTGAAAACTCAGCTCAGAAGTGTTCAGATTACAACGGCAAACAAAACTTTTTCACCAAGCCTGGTTGAACAACACGCAATTGCAGTCACAAACATCACCTCGTTGTTTAATAGCTGCGTTATTCCTTTCTTGACTGGAAAATATTCTAGACTCAGAAAGAATAATCCAGTTCTTCATCTTCTAGTGCTTGTTAGAGAAGCACAGTGAGGAGGGAGAGAGGGGCAGACAGAGGGTAGCAGAAAGCAGAGATGGCCCTAGCAGAATTCAGTACTTTCTGTCAAGGCTGTGTCTATCAGCTGTCCTCCTCAGTGGCCACCCGAAAATTACAGTTCATTTAGATCTTCTGTTTCAGTGATTTTTTTTTTTCCTTTATTGATTTTTTTGGTCCCCATATACATTATTGGACGAAGTGTACAAAACAAAACAGAACAGAACACTTCTGAAAGCATGTTTTCCTGCTCAGAAAGCTGCTTTCAAATGCTTGTCTCCAGTGCCTATGGGCAAGCATGGAATGCAAAGACTCAAAGCTACCATCACCACCAGCTGTGTGGTTTCAAACAGGGATCTACCCAAACAACAAACCCAATCCCTGCTGGCATAAAACCAGACTATGCTTTCAGCATCAGCAACCTTCAAACACACCTGCTTCCACACTTGGTGAGCCTTCTGATTCCCTCCCCTAGCCCAATTCCCTTCCCTAACAGGCCTAACAGAACTGCTTCATGACCAGCTCTGTCACAGGTCAGCTTCCCTGACCCCACTGTTCCCAAGGTAGACCAGAACTCGTCAGAACTCTCCAACTCTTTCATTTTGGAGATAGGAGTGCCCAAAGTAACTCTCCCTTTTCCAGGACTTGTAAGAACAAACAAAACAAAGCAAAGCCTTACAGCACACTCCAAAGTCAAACCTAGGTTATATTCCTGCAGTCATAAATTTGGCTCCACTCTGTGTACCTGCATATTCCTACATCCACCTAGGCAACATTAACACCTAAAAGGAAATGCCCACAGTTTTAGTTTCATAAAAAGTATCGGAAATAAGTTACAACCTGCATTTCTCAACCCCTGACACATATAGATCAAGTTCCAAATGCTCACAGGTACTGAATTACTATTAAAAAAAAAAAATCTTTGTAGTGGGTTGACCCTGGCTGGATGCCAGCTGCCCACCAAAGGCACTCTAGCACTCACCTTCTCAAACAGACATGGGAGAGAAAATGTGATGAAAGGCTCATGGATTGAGATAAGGACAGAGAGAGCGCGCTCACCAATTACTGTCATGGGCAAACCAGACTCCACTTGGGGAAATTAATTTATTACCCATCAAAAGTCAAGAGTAGGATCTTGAGAAATAAAAACAAATCTTAAACGACTTCCCCCCCCCCCAGCCCTCCCTTCTTCACAGGCTTAACTTCACTCCTGGTTTTCTCTGCCTCCTTCCCCCACAGCAGCACAGGGGGATAGGGAATGGGGTCAGCTCATCACACACTGTCTGTGCTGCTCCTTCCTCCTTAGGGGGAAGACTGCTCACACTCTTCCACTGCTCCAGTGTGAGGTTACTCCCATGGGAGATAGTCCTCCACAAAACTTCTCCAGAATGGGTCCTTCTCTTGGGCTGCAGTTCTTCACAAACTGTTCCAGCCTGGGTCCCTTCCACAGGGTCACCAGTCCTGCCAGTAAACCTGGTCCAGCATGGGCTCCTCTCTCTCCACAGGTCCTGCCAGGAGCCTGCTCCAGCATGGGCTTCCCAAGAGGTCACTGCCTCTTTTAGGTGCTTGCCCCTGCTCTGGTGTGGAGTCCTCCACAGGCTGCAGGTGCACAACTGCTCCACTGTGGATCTCCACAGGCTGCAGGGGACAGCCTGCCTCACCATGGTCTTCACCACAGGCTGTCAGGGGACAGCCTGCCTCACCATGGTCTTCTCTACAGGCTGTCAGGGGACAGCCTGCCTCACCATGGTCTTCTCCACAGGCTGTCAGGGGACAGCCTGCCTCACCATGGTCTTCACCACAGGCTGTCAGGGGACAGCCTGCCTCACCATGGTCTTCACCACAGGCTGTCAGGGGACTCTCTGCTGTGGCACCTGGAGCACCTCCTCCCCCTCCTTCTTCACCAACCTTGGTGTTTGCAGAGTTGCTTCTCACATCCCACTCCTCTCCTCTGCTCCTCCTCGCCCAGCAGTTGCCCCCCTTCTTAAACATATCCCAGAGGTGCTACCACCATTGCTGATGGGCTTGGCTGTGGCCAGTGTCAGGTCCATCTTGGAGCTGGCTGACACTGGCTCTACTGGACACAGGGGAAGCTTCTGGCAT
>WTSP01015136.1:0-16298 GCA_025331215.1 Actenoides lindsayi | reverse complement strand
GAGGTCCCTGTGCACTGTGACCACCACCTGCGCTTCCTGGCACTGCACAGCCACAGGGTGCAGTGGGGCAGCAGCCTGGAGCTGGGAGACATCCACCCATGCCCAAGGGGAGGGCTGGGAGAAAGGAGACACATGGGGCCAGCTCCAAGAGGAGTCTCCCCGGACTCTCGAGGCCCCCAAGTCCCTTTGACGGAAACCCCAGGGGCTGTAAGATGCTGCTTCAGCCAGCACCCAGCAAAAGAGAACAACACTCAGGCTGCCTCCAAACCCCATCCTGACCCCAGAAAAACCAGCTCATGGATAAGATGCTGCTCAGGAGCCTTTTATACCAGCACTCGAAGGAGCCCCAGCCCAGACAGGGCACACCTGGGGCTGCAGGTAGACACACCCACCCACCCCCCCACTGAGGAGCAGCTCAGCACAATGGGACTCAGCTGGGACCATCTCTCTCAGGTCATGGAGGGTAATTTCCCTGGATCTGCACCTTGGAATTGCCCCAGAGCAGTTTGTCTTGTGTCCTTCTGTCTTGCCTTTTTGGGGTAGCATCAGCCACTGACACCTCGATGGCCAAGTGGCCACAAGCCCTCAGCCCATGTCCTTTTTGCTATATGAGATGGAGCCAGTTTTAGCCAACAACACGGTCTCAGACTCCCACAAATATTTCTCCCCTGGTCTCCTCCACATCCTCAGCATCAGCAGATTGCCAAAACCCAGGTTCTGGAGCACCACTAGAGGTGGCACGTTCACAAATGGAATGGACTTGAACTGTAAAATCCACCTGGGCTCTGGCCCGTGTGCATTGGCAAATCTGTCTGGGCTCCATTTCACGGGGATCTGCGCTGGGTAATTGTATATCGAGTAATGAAGGCATCATAACCAGCTTATTTGCATAGAAAGCAGAGGTACAAAAGCCACTCTTCCCATAATAGCAGCTGATAAGTGAATGGCAGGCATAATCAAGAGATTAATTGGCCCTTGTGTGTTAATTATGTTAATTGGTGCAGCTGCTCGCGTGTACAGTACTATGACTAACAGCTCTACATCCGTGAAGAGGATGAAGAGGTTGGGGGGTCACTCCAAGTGTCTGGCTGGGGTGGAAGAGCCCGGTGAGTAGGGTCCCCTTGACATGGAGGTGATGCCCTGAGCACAGCTGCTCTTCACTGGTTCAGCTGAATGAGCCAGGAGGGTGGTTTTTATCCCAAGTGGTTGTATTTGTGGCATGTTTCTAACAGTGCTTTACGTGGGTGCCCAGGAAAATGGGGTTTATCAGCTGAAGCATCTTCCTCCTGGTCTGCTAGGATGTATGGGACGGGTTTGGGGTGGGGTGACCTGCAATATTTGTTTGTAGCGGGGACAGCAGCAAGGAGCTGGATGAGCAAAGTTCCCACCAGGATCATGGGAGTGCACTCAAATTCCCGGAGAGACCCCCTTCCCATGCATCAGGCATTGGCTGTTGTCTCCCCAAAGCATGATTTATGCCATACACGCTCACACCATGCTTTTCTGGCTTGATCTCCGTGTCCCAGCCTTGCCCCCTTGATATTTTTATGAGTGATGAATAAATGATATAACAAGAAAAGCCTCTCCGGCAGCTCAAGCCCTCTTTATTAATTCAGCAAGCAGTGGGTCATCTTCAAAGCCAGCTCATCCACGTGCTAGCTGGTGTCTTTTACCCCACAAGCTAGGTTTGCCTCGGGGCATTCCTGCAGCCAAAAGCATCCAGGAGAATTGGAGGTGATGCTCGTGCTGCCCACAGCCCCTTCACCCAGCCTGGCAGCAGGACATGGCACTGAAGATCCAGGGGTTGATTCACCCAACCTCCTGCAAACCATCTTTATGGGGAACCAGGTTTACATGGTTGGGTGCCTGCACCCCACACTCCTTTGCTCCTGTTCCAAAGGGAGAGACGCAGCTCATCTAGAAAGCCAAGGAGCCACGTACAGCCCAAGCCCTATGCCTCACACTACCACAGCGGAAAGTTTCTCTGCTCAAAAGTTGGGTTTCTCACACCTTACAATAGCTCCAGCCAACAGCTAGCAGGTCAAAGCACTGGGAGCAGGATAGTGGGAAATAAATTCAGGCATCTGCAATGGGAGATTCACCAGTCTTAAAAGCCTGAGCCTGTTGGGGGAGAAACAGCTTTTATTTTCATTGGGTGCAAAAGAGATCGATAAGCAGCAAAAAACCCAAAACCCATCCACCACCTCCCGGCTCTCGCTCCACAGCGAGTGCTGCATCCATCACTGTAATCTGTGTTTAATAGCTCTGAAGGAAGAGCCCTTTCTATCTGCAAAGTCCTCTGGCTATAGATTTCCTCTGGGAATGAAGGACGTTAAGGGCCATGAAATCTGGAAAGCCTTTGGTTGAGCAGGACGAGTCATAGAATCAATCATAGACTGGCTTGGGTTGGAAGGGACCTTTAAAGGTCATCAAGTCCAAGCCCCCTGCAGGGAGCAGGGACATCTGCAACTAGAGCAGGTTGCTCAGAGCCCTGACCAACATCACCTGGAATGGTTCCAGGGATGGGGCATCTATCACCTCTCTGGGCAACTTGGGCCAGGATCTCACCACCCTCATTGTGAAAAATTTCTTCCCTACATGTAGTCTAAAAGCGTTTAAATGGTTTTAAACCACCACCTCATCAGGAAGCAACATCCCATTCTCCCCTTGGGATAGGCGTTCTCTGAGATTTTTCATTTTTCTACACAACCTCACCACCTGAGATGAGAAAAATAATTTCTCTGTCAGGCACGGAACAGAACTGCACCATCAGCATTTTTTCTCTAGCTGGCTCATCTGAAGGCATCCATTTATTTGCCAGGGCACTTTTTCACTGGAGTGTTAAATACTGTATTGATCGGGGAATTAAATACTTCTCTGGCAATATTGAAGCAACATCTCCTTACCTGAGACACCACATGCTTCTCCAAGGCTCATTAAGCAACACCAACCTCTCTTCACCCGTCCCAGGAAAATAATGCTGTCACTGAGTGTGCAGCACAGCGGCTCAGATCCCGCCAGCAAAAGCATTGCTGGGGGGTAGAGGGAAGGGGGGTTGAGTAATGATTGTAAAATGACATTGAAATGTCACCGAATCGTCAAACAATATTGGAACATCAGCCTGATTTCCTCATTCCCACACCACACTTGGGCTGTGAGTCCCCAAGAGAAGAAAATCCCATTCAGCTATTGTAGGCAAAATGGGGAATTGGAGTTTGAAAATGATATCACTCATTAATTTTCCTGGCTGGAGACAACTTCTTCATGCCAGGTAGGGTTTTTTTAATCACCATTCACCATTTTGTTTCAAATCTCTCTTCAACGACTTCTGAGTCACTGCGATAAATACTCCCTGCGCTTGCTTTCTGCTTCAGATCCCTTGTAACGGCTGATGGATAAATTGCTCGCGTTACCCGCGATAAATCACGCAGGATAGCCAAATCTGTAATTAAAATGTCTCTCAACCCCTCCATTAACTCTGACTTAGCAGGACCAGATGCAGGGAATAACCCGCTTGGGATTGGGCTCTGAAAACTGGGGCCCTGGAGGGAGAAACTGGCTCTGAAAGTGCCAACTGCAGGTGGTTCTCTTGGTGTACAAAAGGATTTGGGTACCAAATGGCACAAGTGGAGAGTTTTTCACAGCCTTTTTTTTGCTGAAAAGGGGCTTTTGAGTGTGCCAGAGCTTTTCATTGGCTCCGACCTGCCCATGCAAAGCAAATTCCCCAAGCAGAGCTGGCACAGAGCTGGGTTGTTTCTCCATCCCAGTCGTTGTACTGGGAGGAAACAAAGGGGAAAGAAAATCAAAAGTGGTTGTTCACAACAAATCCTGGATTTTTAGAGCAATTTAAATATTTTTTGGTTGTTGCTACTCAAGCAAAGCTACAAATAGAAGTAGAAAGAGATTTTTAAGATGAGCTTCCCCCCAAGTTCTTAGACTTGGCCTCAGGTCTTTGGTCCTTGCCTTCATCAGCTGAGCAGCAGGAAGATCCAGCTCCAAGGCTGTTTTCGGGCTCTGCTTTCCCTGGGAAAGTCAGATACTACGTTTGCAGAAGCACTAAAATCAGAAGGCAACTCAGATGGGTTGCTCTGAGCTTTCCAGCTGAATTTGGGGCTGGCCTGGCAATTCTGATGCCAAGAATCGGGTATTTGGGGATAGTGTAGGAGCCAGATACTGCTCATTGTGATGAAAGGCACATCACCCCATGGAAAAAAGCCCATGTAGAAAATGGTGCTTCCTGTAAATCCTTCATCTCTGGAAAACATCACTGACCCACACCACAGGGTAGGGGCACCCATGGGTGCCGGGCAGCTCTTGGGTCTGACCCAATTCTTAGAGTTTCCACAGCATCCCTGCTGCCTGCAGGGACACAGTCCCATCTGTGTATTGAGACATGACAAGGGGACAACAGAGACAGGCAACAATGCTGTCCCAGCACTGCAGGGACATCATCAATCCCATCCCATCTCTTCCCATGCCCCCATCCCATCAGCCTATGCAGTACTCCGGAGGAGACAGCAACAAAGCTCAGCATCTCTACCCTCCCATCCCTCTGGAATTAGGTCAATAAAAGAAGCAGGAGCCCTTTATTCATTATTGACAGGAAGAATCAAGCTACCATCGATCAGTGCTGGGGAAACACTCGCCCCGGCACTTTCTGAAATAACCTGCCAAATGCAATTTTGAGGTTGGTTTTGACCCATGTTTTGGATGAACTCACAGCCTTGTGTGCTCCCGGGAGGGACAAGAGCAAACACGAGCAAGCTGTAGCAGTTCAGCTGCTGCCAGCTCTCAGTGCCAGGTCCTTCATGCTCTGCATCCCTGTTAAATCCCACTTTCCCAGCTGCCAGATTCACTGTTACACAGGAGCAGGTGGAGAAGGATGTTGGGGTTTTTGGGGAACCTCCCTGGGTTTCATCCACAGAACCCATAAACCAGCACATTAGAATAAGGAGACCTTGAAGAAGAGGGTGGATGGTTTCGTTCCACCAAAAGACCCATCACCTGGACAGCCCCAAAAGCAGGATCACACCTGGGGACAAAGGGAACAACTAAGCTCCTCCTGGGGTGCTTTATCCCATGCCAAACACAGAGCATCCTCCCGGGGACAGCAATGAGTGTCTCAGGCCCCAGCAGAAGCTCGCAGTTCAGGACGGCTCATCAGCATGAGCCACCTATGCAGCATTTTCCCTGGGCTGCTGCAGCTTAATTATGATTTTCTTCCTTGCCACCCTCAAGATCTCCCTTCCCTGCATGGCCTGGGCTGCATTTTGCCCCCCAAACCCAGGAAATCTGCCCAAAGAAATGCTTCAGAAAGATCCCAGCTGAAGGAGACATCCCCAGGGATGCTGGCACCATTTCAGGACCTTTAAAGATGTCCTGGATGTGGGGACAACTCATCCCACTGTCCGCCAAGGAGCTGAGGGCGGGTTAATAGCTTCATTCCCCCAGCCCAGTGTCAGGGTGCTAAATAATATTAATGGCACGTCCTGGCACCTCGTTAAAAATTGTGCCAGTGCTTAATTGAGGCCGTAGATCAAAACCCTGAAATGAAATCACCATCCATCCCCTTCCTAATCCGAGTTTGATACCAGCACACTTTCCCTTGTCGGGCTTTTAGAAATATTTTTCTATTGAAAGGCAGACCCTGGCTTTGTGCCTGGGGAAGAACAGCTAAAAATAATCCTCTGTGGGTGGCTCAAGAAGGTCCCTTCCCCACCGGCCCCCATCAGACCCCCACTTGCATTCCATCGCTGGGATTAACCAGCCCAAATTTTAGAGCAGTCTCAGCTGCATGACATCCCTTCAGGATTTTCTCTTCGTTCTGCCGCTCAAGGTAGTAAAATAAAGAGGAGGGACAAGGGCAGGCATCACTCCTTCACTGTGGTGGTTTTCTCCTCATGATGGATGAGGGTGGCACGGTGTGACGTGCTGTGGTGGCAGCAGGGGACCAAGGGACAAATGGGGCTAGGTAGAAAGGGGCACATAAAGGTTTTGCTTAGGGAATTTTGAAATTTAAACTATTTGTGGCCAAAGCTGCACCCCAGACATCACTCCAAACCCAGAAAGCATTGTCCAAAACAACCCCCAAATTTATTGTCAAGGCACAAAAGTCCCCTTTCAGATTGTGGATTTTAAATAATGACAAAAAACAGCAGAAGAGCCATCGAAGGGCATGGCAGGGACTTCTCCACCCACCAGAGCAGGATCAGGGACATGCCACCTCGTTCACCCCAGCAGCTTGGGTGCCGCCTTATACGCAGCAGCAGAGGAAGAACCTCCAGGATACGCATGGGGTGGGGGGAGAAAAGATGCTTGATGCCATGGGAAACAAGAGGGCTCAACCCCACACACCAGATGGGTTTGGGCCCACCAGTGCTTTAGCCCCCAAAGCACTGGCTTTGTCACCATGGGGAGGACAGGAGGGACTTCATCCAGATGGCAGGTCCCCCCCAAGCCCTGCCTTTGACCCTCCTCAAAAACCCTCCTGGGGCTGATTTGAGGCAGGGGATAACAGTCCCGATGGGATTTCGCATTTAAGGCAAAAACAAAAGTCCAGCAGGAACCATAGCGGTGTAACGTGAAAAATTAATCATCCCCACGCGTCCCTGGAGCGGTGCAGCCGTCGGGGCTGAGAGCACCAGCTCTGTCCCCCTGTGCCTCGGTGTCCCACAGGTCCCATGCATCTTCCCATAGCCTCCAGGGCTCCACAAGTCACTCCCAGGGACCTTGCTGAGTGCACCACCCCTCTTCTCAAGGCCTCTGGGCTTGGAAAAGGCACTGAAATTTGCCCTGCAGGGCACCTGAAAGGAGCCGGCTCAGCTGCGGCCACACAGGAGCAGGCACAGAGGGTGCTGGGAAGAATGATCGACCCCGGCTTCTCTCAGCCTCACATAGGGACAGACAGATGGACAGGGAAGAGCCTTCACCCCACACACTGTCGCCGGGAACAATGCACTGGTATTCAGGGCTCGCTGGGGATAGAGACAGCTGCAGTCCAGCCCCAGGGCACCCCAAAAACGTGGCCAGGGAGGGAGGAGGGTGACAGGGTCCAGGATGAGAGGGGTGGCAGCAGGTCTGTGCCCTGCTCCCCAGGGGACCTGGAGCTCATCCCCACGGGGGTCATCTCAGCTGGTCGATGGCACAGGGGGTGTCCCAGCTCCTGTCAATCAATTTCTTGCTCATTTTCTAGGGATTTAAAAAAAAAAAAAAGTATTGGCAAAGACGTAAAAAAGGAATACTAAAAAATACTAATTCATAGGTCCAAATTAATGAGTTCATTTGGTTGCTGGCAGCTCTGGGCTCTCCTCGCCTTGGAAAACTGGGATCCCCACACCCAGGGCTGACGCTGGCCTCAGGCAAATACAACCAGGCACACATAGGTGTGCTTTTATCCCTTCCTTCACCCTCGTGGGTAAAAATTGCCCCGCAGCCAGCAAACCCTGGGAGATGTTGTTATTCAAGCGTTGCTTCTGCTGAAAAAGCAGACAAGGAGCAAGTGGGAGGTGTCTCGCACATGGGGTTAAGCAAAGTGGGGATGAAAAGCCAGGGGACTGGGAAGCAGAGCAGGGCTGCTGCAGCTTGAGAGGTGGAGATAAGGGCAGGGAGAAGCAAAAAAAACCCCAAGAAAAACAAAAACTAGGAAAAGTAGAATCAGTTGATGCTTCACTTAAGGTGTGAAGGGGAAGGGAGAAAAGGCTTTTATAAACTTATTGGGGTTGGGGGTGCAGAAGTGGCATTAGAGAAAAAACAGGGCTGTTAATAAAGAAGGAAGGGAGGGTGAAATTTGCAGCAATTCACCCGCAGTGGAGGCCAAGGCTCTGCCTTTAATAAGAGAGGAACTAAATTAAAAGATTGAGATCTTGGGAGGAGGATGAGTCGGGGAGAAGCGGGACTGACCACGCACAGAAAGTGCTGGAGCCCATCACTGGGCTGGGATGAGTGATGAGCTGTTGGCAGCACCAAGCAAGGAGGTTGGGAGAAGGTACTAAAAGGCAGAAACAGGAGCTGCAACTCTAATTTTCATTAATTTCCACCAGAAAATCAGCACCTGGCTGCTGCTGGGGAATGTGGTGAGGGAGGGAGGAAGCTTGTGCCTCCCTCCCTGCAAGGTGAGGAGCAACCCCATCAATTCCTCTTATCAACCTGATAGCAACACTCAAAAAAAGACCCAGATTCCTTGCAATGACTTGGGTTGGTGGCACAAGGCTTATCTCAGCCCAAGGGTGCCCAAGAAAAGGAAGGATTATAGAAGCAGCACCACAATGGAGCTGTTGGTTGCATCACTCCATCATTGCTGGGAGATAGAAGCGGCAGCCAGAGCAAGCACAGCCCAAATCGGAGAGGAAATGGGTGCTAGAAAATTACTGCTCTGGGAAAATTTGATTGAAAACTGAGAAAAAATGGAAAAAAAAAGAAAAAACACCAAATGATGGATGATAGAGATGCAACAGATGCTTGATACTGAGATATGAGCATCATCTCCAGTGTGTTTAGGAAAAAACCTTCATTCTGAGCTAGCTCACGGTCCTCCGCCAGCTCCTGGTAAACACACTCACCGTCTTTGCTATCCGTGCTCTTCAGCGGCTGCAGAGCTGTGAAAAAACAAACCAGCACATGGTCAGACCCGCCTCACCAAGGGGAGTTTGCAAGGAAATGTCTCCTGGGAGGAAAACTGCTCAGAGCCCCGCTTTGGGAATCCCACCTCAGTAATTACACCCACCAATTGCCAATCGCAAACCAAGTCCCGGTCCCTAAATCTCTCTGGCAGTGGGGGAGCCAGTATCCCAAGGGGTCTTGCTCTTGTGCCAGCAGATAGAGGCAATCACCATGCATAAAATTAACCTGTTTGATGACAGCAGAGCTTTATTAAGAGGTAGGGTGGCTTATCAGCGAGCTGCCAGCCTAAGGGAGCGTGTTGAAGAGCATGGGGGGCTGCGCACCGATTGAGGGTACAGAGCACACCGGGGGGGTTTCTTGCCTAGGGGACAGTGGCACGAGCACATGCTGTATAGCCAGGTATATAATAAGCAAGCATCATGTACCCACCTGTCTTGGGTTCTTCCCCTTCCTCATCCTGCTCCTCCGTCCCTGCAAAAGAGCATGTGAAGCATCTACTGGGCTCCAGCCCAGTGCTCTCCCTGAACCCCACCTCCCTAGGCTGGGTGGATGTCCCTTGGATCACCTCAAAGCCACTGCAAATCCTGAGAGTTTGCTCAGGATCAGGTGCTGCTGATACACTGGTGATGCTCGCAGAGGCAGTGACTGGTACTCCACCTGCACCCAGCATCCCCCAGGGGTGCTGCACCCAGCACAAGGCTGTGCCAAGGTGGCACATCCCCTACAAGCAAAACACAAAAAGCCACAGCTCTGGGCAATGCAGTGTAGCCGCTCGCCTCCCTATTTATAGCACAGCTGCCATCTGGAGCAGAGCTCAGCGAGGGGTTTAGCGAGGAGACCACAGATCCCCCAGTGCCTCTGGGATACACCGAGGGATGAGCATCCCCTTCTTCCTCCCCCAGCACCCACCAGGCTGTCACCCTGTCTTAGAGCCTGGGAGCTTTGCATCCCATGGGTAAGACTTGCCAAGACGACGTTCCTGGCCAGTAAGACCACCAAAAAAATCGCTGCTCCTGCCTCCTGTGGCTGCCAGGGTCACAAGACCTGCCTGGTTTCTGGCTGACCAAGAGTCCCAGTGAAAGGTTATTTCTAAGGGTGTGCAGCCAACAGTGCGAACCATCATGGGCTGGGAGCCATGTGCTGATGCTAAAAGACTGAGGTCAGCTGGCCTGGGGCCACTGCTGAGCATCACAGCAACACAAATCCGCTGGCCAAGGAGAAAATGCTGTTACAGATGGAAAAAAAAAACACACCACCACAACATTTTTTTTTTATATATATACATATATATATCCTGCAGATGATTCCCTGGGATCTGCCTCTTGGTCCCTGATGCTGGGGGCACCTGACAGACAGACACTCTGGTGGCATCAGCACCAACGTCCTCACCAGTGGAGAGAGAGGAGGGAGCCCCCAGAGAGGGAGGTTGCGGGTCCCAGCCCTGCAGCACGATGCTGGCAGGGAAAGGCTTTGGCAGAGCCAACACCTTGGGAGGCAGCAAGAGAAAACAAAAGGAGAATGACAGCAAAGCTGCTTCTCCAGCCATTTTTGGAGCGCGGGTGCTTTTTTAAGCAACAACCCTTCCTTCTTGTGCAAACACCTCTCTGGAATAATAAGAAAATCAACACCAAGCAGCAAAGGATGCAGAAAACAAGAGCACAGAGCATCTCCCTCATGCTATTTCTACATGTCAAAGCACTTGGCATTTCCATGATGGCAAGTGCTAGAGGCACCTTCTCAGGAAAGAAGCCACCACCAAGGCAAAACCATGATGATTAAAATTTGCCCCATCTCCCTCCACACCAATCCATCACCTTCTGTAAACCCCATTCCTTTTTTGGCTTGGAAGCCACCCCATTACCTGCGTTTTCCTCCTCTTCCTCAGAGCTCTCGCGGATTTTCTTCTGGCACACATACACCAGGACAGCGAGCAGCCCCACAACACAGACGGCGAGTCCCACTGTCACCCAGAGAGCCGCAGCGGGGAAGGCAAGTTGTTGGCCTTGCAGAAGGAGGAAAGAAGTACCACCATGGTGAATTATCACTGCCTGACCCAGGGGATGCGTGGGTGGCATCCAGGACTCTGCAGTGGCAGGGGAATGTCCCCATGGAGCAATGCGGTGGCACAAGGGATGCTTGGGAGCCTATGTAAAAGCCACCCCTCTGTCCCCAACCAGCAGCACCCACACAAGTTTTCCTGCAAGAATTTGGTTCATCCTGTCAAAAAGTTTATGCTCCACCAGGGATCCACCTTCCCAACCCAACAAGTGCCGTACAAAGGGCAAGTAAACACTAATTAATGCTACTGGGGAGCGCACAAGGTTATGAAGAGCTCCAGGACAGCAGCAGGAGGAGCTTGGAGCAAAGCAGCTCTGTAGGGATCCCAGCACCACCACAGTCACCTTCTTCAGACAAGAGCCCATCCCTTCCTTTCCCCAGTTTCGTCCCTCACTGGCTCACCTGTGATGGTGACAGAAGCTTTGGTCTCCTGCTGCAGCAACGGGTTATGCACCAGGCAGGAGTAGGTGTTGCCAGGCTCCACCAGCACCTGGAGGACACTGTTTACGTCAAAGAGACCTTCCTCATTGGCCACCTGGGATGTGGTGATGTTTTCTGTGATGTTGGTGCCCTGGCTGTCCTGCCAGAGGATGTTGGCCTCAGGGTAGCCATGGGAAGCATGGCAAGTCACAGCTGCCAGATCACCCGGCTTCAAGTCCTTGTTGGGCTCCAGGTTCATATTGGGCTTGGAGTAGGGAGCTGCAAGGGAGAGGACATTCAGCAGGAGGTGATGAAGACCAAAGGATCAGGATCTGGGGCAACCCAATGAGACTGGGCAAGCCCCAGGACAGACTCTTCCAGCTGATAAGACCAACCAGCTGAAGCCTCCCCAGCTTTGGTACATTTATAGGGGAGATGCAGGTGGTTGGTCTCTAACAGAGAAAGAAAGAGGCTCCACAGAGGAGCAAAAGCATGACAGAAAACGCTTCTCTTTGAGGAGTCACATAGGAACACCCCAAGCCTCCATCTCTCACCTGCCACCTGCAACATCACAGCTGCGCTGTTGTAGTCCTGGACCCGGACGAAGCAGGTGAAGCTGCCCTCATCTGTGATCTCCACACGTCGGAGGAGCAGCGAGACATTGCCCTGGGCCAGCTGGTCATAGAAGAGGGCCGTTCGGTTGGCGTAGCCCCTACCCTGATCTGCCAGCTGGTCCTGGCCACCAGAGAACCTGTGGACCGAGCGCTGGGTGTCTGTCAGATGCCAGATGAGGGTCAGATCGTTGAGGCTGAAGTTGGCCTCAGGGGAGAAGGAGCAGTGCAGGGTGGCATCTTGGCCAAAAAGAGCCACCACGGGCTCATCAGGAACCTGGATGTCCATGGCACCTGCAGGAGGGTGGTGAGGGCAAAAGCATGTGGTAGTGAGTCCCTGCAGAAGCACCTTCTTAATTCTCTATCTGGATAACATCTAAGCAAATTGAGGGAATGCCATGAGAGAGACCCGTGGGCAGGTGGCATCTCAGGATTGTCATCAGCATCAACATCCAGCCAAGCACACCCTGCTGGAAGGAGACTATCCCACATCTAGCACCAAACCTGGGGCACCATTGCCTTCTGCTGCCAGCTGCAGCCACAGGCACCCAAACCTGCATCCTGCCAGGACATACAGTCCTGTTTCTCCCCACGGAGGGAGAAGGTTGGTGGGTGACAGCCCACCACAGGATACAGCCCCATGTCCTCAGGATGGGCCAGCTCCAGGCAGCACCATGGCCAGGCTGGCAGGCACTAGATGGCACCAGTGCTCCAGCGGGATGCCAACTGGTGTGCCACAGCACGATGCCAATCACATCGCTGAGCCACTGCCATTGCATCAGGAAGCAATGCCAACAATGCCAGGGCTGCCAGACCTTCCTCACTCGGAGCTGGTCCTGGGGTGCCCAATGGCAGCGAGAAACAACATCCTCCAAAGAACATCCAGGGCACCATCAGTGCTTCCTTCACCAGTTTCCCCCAGCTCCAAAGCATGGAGGAAAAGGGGAAAGAATCATAGAATGGTTTGGGTTGGAAGGGACCCCCAAAGCTCATCTAGTCCAACCCCCACACAGGAAGCAAGGACCTCTGCAGCTAGAGCACGTTGCTCAGAGCCCTTGCCAGTCTCACCTGCAATGGTTCCAGGGATGGGGCATTGACCACCTCTCTGGGCAACCTGGGCCAGGATCTCACTGCACTCAGTATAAAATATTTCTTCCTACTCTCCAGTCTATATCTCCTCTTTTAGTTTAAAATCATCACCCCTTGTCCTCTCCCAACAGGCCCTGCTCAAAAGTCTGTCCCCATCTTCCTGACAGGCCCCTTGAAGTGCTGAGAGGCCACAAGGAGGTCTCCCCAGAACCTTCTCTTCTCCAGGATGAACAATCCCAAATCTCCCGTAGGACTAAGGATTTGATTTATATTCCAACCTCAATGCTGTTGCAGAACACAGCAGAGCTGTTACCTGCAGCAAATACCTCCCGGGGGATGAAGGCAACAAGAAGACATTAAATTTTACACAAAAACCTGAGCAAGGAGGATGAGGAGCTGCAGGAACAAGCTGGGCTAGAGGAGACCTGCCAGGGGCCGCAGACGGGCAGACAGGCAGGAGAAGAGCACTTGGGCAGACTGCCTGGCTTTTGGCAGACTCAAGAGTGTCACGTCTGTCTCTGGCTAATAATAAATGCCAGTGGGTTTTAGAACATTACCCAGCCTGGCCGGAATCACTGCTGAGCATCCCAAAAGGATTCAGGCTCGACAGCTCTCCCAGGTTGAGGTGCTGCAACCTGGCAGACGTCAGGAGCTGTTGTGCATTGGGACAGACCCAGGGAAGTCAGAAACCTTCAGGATTTAGTCCTCCCGTGGCTTGGCCATTCAGCTGTAGCACGCAGGAGGTGGTGTCCCCCTGCTACAAGGGTGGCCCACGTGCCTCAGAAGCCATCATACCCATGGGGTGATGCCCTGGGCAGCTGGAGGACTGCGAAACCAGGAGAAAGGCACTGCCACCAAGAACCAAAGGCAGCTTTGTCGGAATGAACGTGGCATTCAGGACATCTCCTTCGGGTGGTGACATGCAGACCACACCAATCCCAAACCACCCTCCCCCTGACCAGGCCCGCTCACCTGCCAGGCTGAGCACCAATGCTCCCAGGGCAAGCAGCGGGCAGAGCATCCTTGATGAGAGCAAAGCCTTGGTAAGAAAGCAGAAACAAGCACAGCCCCGGGCGTCCTTCTCAAAGGGAGGCTTCTCTCTTGCAGCAAGTGCTGGGGAAAAAGGGAACAAAACACTAAGATGGTGCTGGGAGCCAGGGGCAGAGAGCAGGAGACCAGCATCCCCCAGGCATCAGGATCCCACAGCGGTTGCCACCTGGCTACCGGAGCCCCCACCCCGTTGTCAAAGGCAGGAGAGGGTTTGCCTCCAGCCTGGCACTGGCCAAGGGATTGGTACATCAAGGAGCTGACAGACCCCGAGGCAGCTGTTGTGCCGGAGGCACTGGCTGGTGTCTGCAGAAACCACGTGAGCTTCTTCCCCTCCTCAGTGCTTCTCCTCCCCTTTTGTTTTTCTCTTTCCCAGCTTTTCCTGCAGCGTTGGGCTGTTACATCCCTGTCCTCCAAGAGGAGGTGTCCAAAATGGCTAAAAACCAAACAGAAGAGGTTTGCAGATTCCCAGCTTTGCCAGCAGCTCAAGGGCTGCAAGTTTCAGCCCTGCTCACGGCAGGAAAGTCTCCGGCATGAGGTTGCCCCAAAAATTGAGGAATAAAACCAGAGTATCTAGGAGCTGGATGTGGGGAGAGCCGAGGGCAAGCTGCCCAGCACCGCTGGCTACTGCGACTCGCTTCCAAGCATCCTGAGAGCTCGCCAGGCCCCTCGTGACCCACGTTCCTCCCTCGTAGCATAAATGAGCACCAGATATTGCTGCCAGCAGCAAAGCTGCCACATCGCAGCCCCATCCCAGCACATCCCAGAGTCCCGCTTCTCCACCCAGAGACTTCAGTGTCGACTGGTTTCAGCACAATAGTTGTATCAGCAATAAATTGGCGTCACAACACCAGTTTCCTGGGCTGGAGCGGGAACAACTTTGGCTGTCAGTACCTTCCTCCTTAAACACCCTTTAAACGGGGAAATAATAGTCCCAAAGCTCTGCTCAGCTCTGATCCCACGGGGGAAACTGAGGCACAGGAAGGAGGGAAACTGAGGCATGGCTCTGCCTCAAGAGCTCAGGGGGAATATCCCCTCTCTTTCCCTCCTGAGTATGAGGCTCCTTTGGGGAAAACAAATTATCCAGCAAAACCATATCCCTGACTCTCACCTTTTCCCAAGCGGTTGAGCCCGGAGCCAGCCCCGTGCCAAACCCCAGGCAGCCAGGAAGGAAGGGAGCCACAGCGGGAGAGGGCAACAGGGCATCACTTGGCTGCCCAGACAAGGGAACCTGTGACTCATCTCCCTCGCACTCATACTTGGAGCTCTTTCCTTTTCCTGGTGATGCTAAAATAAATTACATTTCATAGGTTTCATGACTTACAAGTCCTGCCAGAGCATCTTAGAGGTGACACACCCATGTCCCCAATGCTCCTTCTGCAGCTGGGAGTCTTTTGATAGGTCTCTTGTCTTTCTGTGACTCAGTTTCCCTATCCCGGATCAAGGATGGGCTCTGCCTCAGACCTGAACTTTCATCGCAAGTCGGGATATAACAAACCCCATCCCTTGGAAGAGGGACATGCTCGTGCACTGCAAGTCAGGATGGCTGAACCCTCCAGAAACCCAAGGAATAATTAAATCACTTGTCACAGTGGCACTCCAGGAACCATACATCATTCATTCCCCATTTCATGTTTACTATCATGCAGCCAAAATTCTACGTTTTTATAACACCCACATTCTCGGTTGCCCAATTATCACCCTGAGATGGCTGGAAGTGAAAAGAAAACATCTGCTAGTCCGCAGGGAATTCCTCACCCCCTAGTCCAGGTCAGTTCCAGCTTTGGCGGGTGCCTGGGCTGAGCCCTCCACTTTGCTCCTCTCCTACCCAAAGGTTTAATGTCAGCAAAGAGCCAAGCTCTGCTCTAGATTATTTTTAGTCCCCTCTTAATTTCTCAGTGCACAGCAGAAGCTCCTCACTCGAAGGTCCAGATCCTGCAAGGAAAGCGGGTATGGCCTGCAAAGGAGGGGAGGGAAAGATGGGGTGCAACCCCCAAATCCTTGGATTTAGAGGGTAATATTTGGCAGTAGAAATAAGACTGGGGTAACATTTTGCTCATCCCGAGGGAAAGGGGAACAAATACTTCCTCTTGGAGGGATTTTTGCCCCACCCGTGGTGTGGGTTTCTAGCCATTAAATATGGTACTTGAAATCGGACGGATTTCTAAGCATCCGGGGATGCGGCTTCCCCTTCATCCCACGGGAAACGGTGGGGACACCGCCGGGAGCCCCCCGTACCAAGAAGAGGGGACCTCCGACACCCATCCCCCCCGGCCCCGCTCAGCATCGGCTGCTCCACGCCGCCCCGGCGGGGCACGGCTCGGGGGGAAGCCTCATTCATTCCACCCTCCCGGAACAACGCCCGGGGTTCCGTGCCCCGGCCCGCGGGAAGGAAAAAGGGAGCAGCGGCTTCTCCCGCCGGGCGCTGCGGCGCGGCCTCCCCCGCTCCCCGGT
>WTSP01015135.1:0-16634 GCA_025331215.1 Actenoides lindsayi | reverse complement strand
GGCGGCGGGCCCTGCCCGCGGCGAGCCCGGCAGCGAGCGGCCGGCGGCTGCGCCCCTCCGCAGGCCGAGGGTGGTGGCGGGCGGCGAGGAGCGCGGCGGGCGCGGAGCCTCAACAGCCCCCCGCAGTTCCAGCTGCCCAGCTACCAGGTCTCCATCCCCGAGAACGAGCCCGCCGGCACGGCGGTCATCGTGCTGCGGGCCCAGGACCCCGACGAGGGGGAAGCCGGCCGACTGGCATACTCCATGGAGGCGCTCTTCGACGAGCGCTCCAACGACTACTTCTCCATCGACGCCGAGACGGGCAGCGTGGTCACCGCCCGCAGCCTCGACCGGGAAACGAAGGACACCCATGTGCTGAAAGTCACTGCCTCTGACCATGGCTCCCCGCGCCGCCGCTCGGCCACCACCTACCTAACGGTGACCGTGAGTGACACCAATGACCACGAGCCCGTGTTTGAGCAGCCTGAGTACCGGGAGAGCATCCGGGAGAACCTAGAGGTGGGTTACGAGGTGCTGACCATCCGTGCCACCGATGGTGATGCCCCAGCCAATGCCAATATGCTTTATCGCCTGCTGGAGCCAGGAGCTGGTGACGGGGTCTTTGAGATTGACCCACGCTCTGGGGTTGTGAGGACCCGAACTCCGGTGGACCGTGAGGAGGTCTCTGAGTATCACCTCGTGGTGGAAGCCAATGACCAGGGCAAGGATCCGGGACCACGCAGTGCCACAGCTATGGTGCACATCACTGTTGAGGATGAGAATGACAACTACCCCCAGTTCAGTGAGAAGCGCTACCTGGTCCAGGTGCCAGAGGATGCCCCGGTGAACAGCCAGATACTGCAGGTGCAGGCCACAGATCAGGACAGGGGCAGCAATGCCCAGGTACACTACAGTATTGTGAGTGGCAACCTGAAAGGTCAGTTCTACATCCACTCTTTCTCTGGCGCCATTGACCTGATCAACCCTCTGGATTATGAGACTATTCGAGAGTACACGCTCCGGATCAAAGCCCAAGACGGGGGCAGGCCTCCCTTGATCAACTCCAGTGGCATGGTGTCAGTGCAAGTCGTGGATGTGAATGACAATGCCCCCATCTTTGTGAGCACTCCCTTCCAGGCCACAGTTCTAGAGAATGTTCCTCTTGGCTACTCGGTGCTGCACATCCAGGCCGTGGATGCTGACTCTGGGGAGAACGCCCGCCTGGAGTACAAACTCATAGAGATGGCACCATCTACTCCAGGTGCCCCTGTGGCAGGTGACTCTGCGTTCCCTTTTCAGATCAACAACAGCACAGGGTGGATCACGGTGGCTGCAGAACTGGACCGAGAGACTGTGGAGAACTATCATTTTGGGGTGGAGGCCAGGGACCACGGTGTGCCGGTTATGACCTCCTCAGCCAGCGTGTCCATCACTGTCCTGGATGTGAACGACAACAACCCCACCTTCACAGAGAAGGTGTATCATCTCAGACTGAATGAGGACGCGGCTGTGGGCAGCAGTGTCCTGACCCTCACAGCAGTGGACAGGGACGTTAACAGTGTTGTGACTTACCAGATCACCAGTGGCAATACTAGGAACCGTTTTGCCATCACCAGCCAGAGCGGAGGAGGGCTGATCACTCTGGCCTTGCCCTTGGATTACAAACAGGAAAGGCAGTACGTGCTCACAGTCACTGCCTCTGATGGCACACGCTTTGACACTGTCCAGGTCTTCATCAACGTCACAGATGCCAACACTCACCGCCCAGTCTTCCAGAGCTCCCATTACACAGTGAGCGTCAGTGAGGACAAGCCCATTGGCACGTCCATTGTCACCATCAGTGCCACCGATGAAGACACGGGGGAGAACGCGAGAATCACTTACATTTTGGATGATAACATCCCCCAGTTTCGCATCGACCCTGACACAGGCACCATCACCACCCTGATGGAGCTGGACTATGAGGACCAGGCCTCCTACACGTTGGCCATTACAGCCCACGATAATGGCATCCCCCAGAAATCGGACACCACCTATGTCGAGATCCTCATCCTGGACGCCAATGACAACGCGCCCCACTTCCTGCGTGACCGCTACCAGGGCTCAGTTTTTGAGGATGTGCCGCTCTCCACCAGCGTCCTGCAGCTGTCTGCCACTGACCGTGACTCGGGCCTCAATGGCCGTCTGCTCTACACATTCCAAGGTGGTGACGATGGAGATGGGGACTTCTACATAGAACCCACTTCTGGAGTGATACGCACACTGCGTAAGCTGGACCGTGAGAATGTGGCTGTCTACAGCTTGAGGGCCTTTGCTGTGGACAGGGGCAGCCCCCCGCTGAAAGCCTCTGTGGATATCCAGGTGACTGTACTGGACATCAATGACAACCCCCCTGTCTTTGAGAAGGATGAATTCGACATCTTTGTGGAGGAGAACAGCCCTGTGGGCTCTATTGTGGCACGAATCAGTGCGGCTGACCCCGATGAGGGGACCAATGCGCAGATCATGTACCAGATAGTAGAGGGGAACATCCCTGAGGTCTTTCAACTGGACTTGCTCAACGGAGACCTCACGGCACTAATGGACCTGGATTACGAGAGCCGGACTGAGTATGTGATTGTAGTGCAGGCCACTTCAGCCCCTCTTGTGAGCCGGGCAACAGTGCACATCCGCCTCCTGGACCAGAATGATAACCCACCTGTGCTGCAGGATTTCCAGATCCTCTTCAATAATTACGTGACTAACAAGTCCAACAGCTTCCCCTCTGGTGTGATTGGCAAGATCCCAGCTCATGATCCCGATGTGTCTGACAGCCTGGCCTACACCTTTGTCCAAGGCAACGAATTAAACTTGCTCCTTTTGGACTCTGCCACTGGGGAACTCAAACTCAGTCGTGATTTGGACAACAACAGACCCCTGGAAGCCCTTATGAAAGTATCTGTCTCAGGTAAGCAAGTGTTCGAGGTTCATAAAGCGTGTAATTCTGCTTGTCAGATCAGTATGGGGGCACGGGCACAAATAACCCGCTTGCAGTTCAGTGCTCAGCTTCTGGTTTCCTGAAGCAGCAATTTATTTGTGACATTTTTGGAGAGGAACCACAAAAATGTATCAAGCCCGTATGCTGCGGATTGAAGTGGTGCACTGAAGTTGTTTAGTAAACACGGATCACAAGGGTAAATAAATACATGTGTGCGTGGAAGGGTACATACTCCCTCGGTTGAGGTGGTACCTTGGCTGAAGCTTTTCTGATGTGGTTGCATGAAGGTAATAAATGATATAACTTGCAAAGCTGTAGGGAATGCATATGGATCTGTAATGCCGGCTCACCTCCCTCTTTTTTTTTTTTTCTACCTTAAAAAAAAAAAAAGTTGGACTGTATCTCTACTTTTTTAGCAACAAAACATGTTTACTCACTCCTGCATAATGGGAGGTTTGGCTGGTAGATCCTTAGACTTTGGACCGGTTCTGTGCTGGTGTGGCCCAGGTGGATGTGATGCTGGCAGAGCCGCGCTGGGTTGAATCGCTGGCCTGTATTGCTGTTGGAAATGGCACCTCTGAAAGTAATGAGTTCTGGCTGTGTAATAGCTGCCTAATAGAGTTGCTTTAGTAGCACTAGGGGCAGATGCTGGCCGAATGTAGCCCCAAAACCAGTGCTGTTGTGGGGAGGGGAAGCAGGGGAGAGGGATGGGTACCATGCCATTGACTTCCTCGGAGACTTTGTGTCTGTGTGAAGACTGTTTGATATCTTCCAATATATACTTTTATATGAGCACATATGTGCTCTTAGGATATTATTCTTTTTCTGCTCAGTTGCTGTGTTTATCATGGAATTACTTTTTATGCCACTAATTGTGGCATCAATCATGCAATGAGTAATTTCCTCTGCAGGTGCCACTTTGTAAAGTTTACTGTGGACATGATCCCATAATTCTGTTGACTTTCAGAGGTTAACCAGACACATTCCTCCCTGTCTCTCTCTACAACCTAAAACTAATATTTGTATTCTTTTTGCAAAGAAATAACCAAAAGTACTAGGTATGTAAAATGACACTTTGGGAGATGCTTCTTTTCAGATGGTTGTATTAAAAAAATAATAATCCAGCTGTGGCCTACTGCTGGCAGCGCTTGTTTTACTGTCAGTAGTTGTGATGTGCAGCAGGGCCTCAGGGGAGTGAGCTGTGGAGGTCTCCCCTGTGTTTGCAGGCTTGAGGTCCTTTGTTGCTTCAGGAAAATGAAAGTGATATTAACTGAGCTTACTGAATTTTCTGTGCTGCATCACCTGACAAGTCACTCCTGTTTCTTCCAGGAGCTGGGGGGCAGCTAATGTGGTAAGGTAGCTCATAAAATGCTGTTTCCATGTCGTGTGAGGACCTGCAGAAAAAACAGACAGTTGGCTTGTGCCCTTAAAGAAAAACATTTGCATTAAGGCGCTGGTGATTGCATGGTCACTGTCTGTCTGAACCAGTAGCTCTTTATCAGGTAGCAAAAGATAAGAACTCATCTTGGAGCATGAAACTGGGAAAAGTTGTTTCGTTAGATGAGCTGAAGAAGAGTGTTCAGAGCAGAAAAATCAGTGACATGAACTATTCCTTTCTCGGTCTAATGATTTACGCAGTTTAAATAGGTGAAACCTCAGGTAGGAATGAAGAGCTTTGTTTTCTCCAGTAACAGGAGCTTGATCATTCCACCATCGTTTTCATCTTTGGTGAAGGTGTGAACTTTGAAACTCTTCTGTGATGTTGAACAAAACGGGCTGTCAGCTGCGTGTCTTGAGATATTTGAAAGATTAAAGGTTTTTATGGGTAGGATTTTAAAATAACTTTGACAAGTACTAAACTTCATTTGACGTTAATTTGGAGAAGTTTGCTGTTTGGAAATTGAAAGGACAGTATTTGGCAATGTGTGATTAGACCAGGAAAGTCTCAACTGCCTGCTTTCTCTGCTTTATCTGATGCAGTCTTTAAAAAAAAAAAAAAAAGACAAAAAAAGAAGCTCAGACAGAAGTACTCCACAGGGTTATCTCTAAGTGTTGCAAAATGCCTGCAAATCATCTGCTAAAATGACCTGCCAGTTAACTGAAAAATGTGTCTATGGAGTAGCCGTTTAACCTCTCAACCCAGACAAACACAAAAGTCCTGTCCTACTCACAGCTGCTCTTCAGGTCAGGGAAGGATTTGAGCTCTTTATGAACTTGGGGAATGTGATCTATATACGAGTCGGAAGTAACACTGCTGCTATAAAAATCTTATTTCCACCTGGCGATGTGTTGTGCGGCAGAAGCATGTGAGTGTGTGTGATGTTAGCGAGGAGCTGGGCTACTCAATTTAATTACTTTAAGACTTTGATACTGGGCTAAAAGCAGCATTCTTTCATTTGACTTGGATTATTCAAATAAGCATGATATTTTTGACCTTCAGTATATAAACAAAAAAACCTTTAAGGATAATGAAAAACAAGCAAATGGAGACAATTGTTTTCATAAAAGCTGAGAACGGCACACTCGGCATTTAAATCTTAGACTCAACAGCATAAACATTATCAGAAGCTGCGTGGGGTGGTGGGCAGCCCTGGGCAGGCTCGGCGCGTGTGTGGCTCTGCCTTTGCCCTGGTGCTGCGGTACCTTCTTGGCTGTGCCCCCGCACAGTGGAGGAGGCAGGAATGTGGGTGGTGTGGATATTAGCATTTTGCTTTGGATGGGGAGGGAGCTTTTGAAGTCAGTCTCTTTTGAAGTGAATCTCTCTGGGTGCCCCTCTGCCTGTGCAGAGCCATCTCGGTGAACAAACCGAATCTCTTTGGGATGAAACAAATCCAGATGTGTTCCAGAAGTTCCTTGAAAAGACACATTCTCCTTTTACAAGGCTTTCTTACAGCAAAGCAGAGCTTGGCTTTATATTCCCATGCCTGCCCATCCCATTGTGTTGTTAGGCTTATATTGTTTTAACAACTATGGTGACATCTGTACCCTGCTTTCCAAGGGGGTAGGATTTTACTTGGCCTCTGAAACAGTTGGTCAAGAGTCGATCAGTCTGATTTCTTAGTGTTACTTATAAATGTACGTTATAAATTGACAGGATTGTTATAAACGATTACGTTTTGTCCACAATGATGTTTACAATAACAGGAAATTAGGATTTATTTGGTCAAAAAATGGGTTAAACGTTGCTTGAGTCACCCATGTTAAACTTCTACTGGTTCCCACCGGTGCTGTCGGGGGTGGGGGGCTGGTGCAAGCCTCAGCTCTGCACAAATGTTGCGCAAGTTTCCCTGGGTATCACGTTGCAAACGCTGCTGGCACCTGCTTGGCTGTGCTGCCACAAGTAGTCCCACTTATCATCAATGACAGCTCAATGGGGTACAATAGATGTGTGTGCAAACTCCTCTGGGAACCCTGCCTAATTCACCAGTGCAGACAAAGCTGACAGGACTGGATGGATGCTACAGATTTTTAGAGTGGTCCAGATAAATGTAAAATATCATTATACAGTATAGAATTGAGGAAGGTAGTGCCCCTCACTTAATGAGGCATAGACACCCAAGCTTTTCTGAGGGTGCAAGCTCAAGTATCGCCTTTTACATTTCTTTGGCTTTTAATCTTCAGTGGCATTCCGTGAGGTTATTGACTATCAGCAAATGCAAATGAAGATAGAGCTCGTTTGTGTTGCAATAAACTTTTGGGATTTTTACTCAAGGCTTGGTAAAGGATCTTCATTATTATTGTAATTTAAAAGTCATTATGCTAATGATCCTGAATCTGCCTTCTCCATACAAATGTAACAGAAGATGGAATACTTTGGTTTAGCCCATCTGATAAAGGTAAGGCTGTAGCTTTGCCCGGGATGCTGGGCACTGCGGTTTTTTTTTAGTGTGTTAAGACGTGAGATTAAAGGGAAAAAAAGAAACTGGAGGGAAAAGGCGTCTCTCTAAGTGCAGGGGCACCTTTGTGTGCAGAGGGTGAGTTTGGAACGACCACCCCAGATGCGGGCCGGATGCCCCAGCAGCATCGGGGTGCACCCTGCCCTCACACCTCTGCTTTTGGGAAGTGGGGAAGATGGGGCTGCTGGGGCCCTGTGAATTTTGGGGGGCAGATCCACAGGGCAGCTGGTTCTTTCAGGAGTGGTGCTTCTGGCTGCCTACGAAGACTTGCTTTCAGGGTCAGTGAGGGGCAGTTAGCACCCAAACTGTTCTCTGTGGCCCCCATCCCAGGGAAATGCATTCTCATAGGTGACTGTGCTGAGATCCCTGTGGGTTATACAAGTAGGAGATGATGGAAATGGACAAGTTCTGCCACCCTTCAGGTGAGAGGAGGTGTCAGCATGTTGCATGGCTGCAGGACTTTTGCACACTGGCATTCCCAGAGACCTTGGGCACTTGCACTTCACGAACGCATCCTATGCTAAGGCGAGGGGAGAGGAAGCAACATCTTAAAGGCTGCAAAGATCAGGGAGGCAACGATGACAGACCTCATTTAGAAAGATGGTGTGATACCCCAAGCTGTGGATTGCATCCCCAGTTGTTACTGGGTGCATTAAGTGGGGCTGAAGTGAAGAGTGACGGATCATGGTTTGTAGCAGTGGTTTTGAACATTTACATTTATCTTCCTAAAATATAAAATCAAGAGTAGTGAACATTGTTTTAAACTTAGGGTAGCTCCCGGATCTCCTGTGGTTACCTAAATCCTTTTTTGCACCCATATAGATTCTGTATTCTAATCTATTCTATAGGTGAGGGACATTTTAGATGTGTGTCCCTGCAGCCTGCGGGAATGTAACTTTCCCTCTTCAGCTGTGTGGTTTGTTCCAGCTGATAAAACCCCATGGCTGCCTTGTTGCTTTCCTATGGGCTTCCTTTCAGTCCATCCCTGGATTTCATAGGAGTGGTGTGTTTTTGTTTCAAAAGACAGGAAAATGTCTATGGCCATGAAAGGAAAGTATTTATTGGAAGGCTGACTGGCAAAGTAATTTTTTACTGAGATAAAAGGTACCTTCTGCATGTAAATAAATAGAATAGGGAGTTACCTGCAGCTCAAGCTACTGTAAATAAGCAATTTCTCTGCTAAAATAGTGATCCCTCATAATAAAAAACAAGAAATGTTTATGACAGCATGCTTTAAAAAGTAAATGAGATGTTTTATCTCAGATAAAAGCTATTTTGTCCATCACCTTCTTTCCGAAAATGCTACTATGCAACATAGATATCGACAAAAAATGTTTGTTTCTCCCTGTTTCTGTGTACAGTGCAGGCTGTATATTCCCATTTTTTGTTACACAATTTTTAACAAGGTATTTCTACGTTAGTATGTCTTGGTGATTGAAGCATATGAAGGTGGCACTTCTTAACCTCAACCCGCAAAGTGAAACTTTGAACCATAAATACTAGAAGTCACAGTAAGTTCCTGGAGGAAAAAAAAAAGTGCATATCAAAGCCCTACATAAAACCTGAACTCAGGAGTGCTGTTTAAAAACCCAAGAGCATGTTTATATTTGCAGCATCTTCTTGTTAAGGTTTCTGTACAAGCTATTGGGTTGCCTTGATTGAGAGGGTGTGAGAAATGGCTTCTTGAGGCTGCAGGGATTTTTGGCTGATTGTGTATGACCTCTGCTCAGCGTACCGATAATTTTATTTTTTATTGCCTAGAGGTTGCTGCTTTTCTCAGTGATTTCTGGGAAAGAGGGAGACTAGGATAAAAAGGAAAATATATAAGAAGAATGAGATCTCCTAGGCTTCACTTGATAACAAGTCTCACGGGAAAGAAGTGAAATTTAGAGAAGTATGATGTTGGGATTACCTGGAAAACTTTTTCCCCCTATTTTAAAATTATGTGCAAATGGGGAGATAGTTGTAATAACCATACTTTAATTGGATTGGTAATTTTTTTATCTTTTTTATTACATTTTAAGCTTCAGGGTGTATTAATTAATTAGTTTCCTTGGTGTATTCCTTTGTGATTCGCTTCTGTCTTAGAAGTCTCTGAAGTGCACTTACTTCTGACTTACACTTGTGGGCTGAGAAGATTTCTCTTTTGTTGTATTGTTCTGGTCACACCTTTCCTTGCAGTTCAGAATTGGTTTAGGCTGGGTTTGCAGAGCCTTCTGCAAACTTCCAAGTACAGAAAAAACACTGAATTGTTATCAAGGGTAATGGTAAAAGAACCCGTTATTTAGAATGCAGGAACAGTTTTGTAGGTTTGGATGGTAGGATCATAGTAAACCTGCAGTATAAGTGATGGTGGGGAAAGTAGGTGATGTGAAGCAGTGGGATTTTAAACTTCATTATCTCCAACATCCAAAGCACCACCTGAGGAAGTGGCTGGCTGCTGATAAAGTATGTAATTTTAAAATTGCTTATTCAATGGTCCTTTTTCTTTCAACATATATGTGTGGTATCTTGAAACTCACATTCATTGTTGACTCCCATGTTTGAGCTGAATGGGTTTTCTCAGACATCCCATGAGTGAAGAATGTAATGCTGGATTTAAAGTTTGACATTAGATAAAGGTAGGTAGTGTGCTCACTAGTCTTCTGCTAGGACACTTACTGGTGAGACCCTTAGCAGACACTTGGATGGGAACCCAGGCATCCTCACATTTCCACCAGACTGGTCAGAGCATGGCCAGCATCTGCAGTGAAGGCTTGGAGGCACTTATCTGTGGTCTCCTGCATCCTGCTCAGGGAGTGCTGCAGGTCTGCAAGGCTGTGTCTTTGGCGTTTTGGCTGGGTGGATGCTCAGGGTTCATGGGTTCAGGGGCATGTGATAGCATGTAACACATGTGACAGTGCTTACAGGTCAGGCAGATGTGTAGCTGCTGCATACGCTGGCACAGCTAAGCTTGCTTTCGTCTGGTTATTTTGGGCACAGACAGCAGTGACTGCACTGTACCACGGGTTTGGCTTTACGATTTCGCTGGGTCCCTCTGTTCCCTTGTGAGTCAGGTCAGGCTGATACAAAGGCTCTGAGAATGTGATCATTCTAGAAGTTGGGAGCAGAATTATCTTCTGGGCAGGGAACAAACGAATGTGAAGCAGAAACCTCGTCTAAAGCGATGTGCTACAAATACCTTTTCAATATTTAGCAGCATAGGCAACTCTAGCTGTAATGCTCATGCATGGAGGATGAGTAAGGGGAGCATCAAATGTCAGACACAAGATCTATGCTGACCGTTCCTTGTTGCTCTCTCGTATAAGCCCTCAGGATTTTGAGAGCCAATTGGTGGGGACAGACTTGCTACATGTGCTTGAGATAACAGCACAACTTTCCTGCTCACCTGAGTATTGCTTAATTTACAGGATTTGGGCAACAGTCTTTCTTGGCTTCCTTTGACATACTGACTTGTATTAACAAAAATACCAATGGAGAGCCTTTAGGAAATGTAGGAGGGTTAGGAGACGTGAAGATACTCAGATCATATCCAATGACCCTTTTCGGCAATCTTCCATGTTGCAGTTTTTCCTGTCCTGGTTTCTGGGGCAATGATGAAGTTTTTAGGTAAAATAGTACTCCAACTACACTGACATCTAATTTGCCCTATAAGATATAAATATGGCAGTGCTGTCTTTTATGAATGATAGGCTTTTTTGCTGTCTGCACCTTTCTTAAGACTATTTTGCCAAATTATTACGTAAATCTGAGTATAGAACAAGTTGATGAGGGTCTGGGTTCTTTAAGTCTTTGTTTACAGTGGACAATTCTGCTTGAAAGAAAGAACATCTGAGACCTGATTAAATTCAGTTTTGCCACTTCGTGCTTCTGTGACAAGTGACAGTTTTATTATTTCCTCCTCCCCAGTGCAACTCTTTTTCCAGCATTGAAAAACACTGAACTATTTATAGATATAACACAAGTTTCCAAAAGAAGCAGGATGTAATCTTCATGGAAAATTTTGAAATTGCCATTGAGTGATCTCTTGTTTGTTTGGCAAGATTTGCCCTAACACTTTTTGTAAGACTCAGGTACATATACTTTGGTTGAGATTTCATTACAATGCATTGGTCTTTTTTTGGATTGAACCAGCATTATGGAAGGTACAGCTTGCCTTTTGTGGTCGGATTTGTAACACCTACCACAATCTACCCAAGAAATAAGGTATTTCTTCAAAGGTGGTCATGAAGGTTGCAGCCCTGGTTGATTGACAGGCAGAAAGACTTAGCAGACTAGATGGAAAGAATAAGAGAGGGTATAATTTGCAAACAGGAAAATGTTTTGCCATGAATAATATTAGGAGAGACTTTAAATATTGTTAAGAGTTTGAGTGAACGAAGGGGCAAAGTGTGCTTTTATGGGGATTTGGCATTCAACAAAGAAATAAAATTTTAAAATACTTCAGAAAGATGATCTTTGCACTTGGGAGAAAAAAAAAGCAATTGGACAGAGAAGTAGGGTTTGCTGGAGAGAAAGGAAAACTTTTGGGCTTTGTTTCAACAAGCCGTTAATGCTGCTAAGCTGTAACCACCTTTGTATTTATTCCAGTGTTTACACTTGCCAAGCACAAAAAAAAAGCAAATAAATGAAATGGTAAACCTGTAATAAATCCTCAGGGGACCACATAATAAACATAGACATGTTACGCTTATCAAATACAAAGGCAAGTAATCTGTTTTCAACACCGTTGCTGAATGTGTGATAGATGCTACATTCCATCAGATCTTCAGCACTTTTGGAAATGACACATCTGGTTGAAATATTTAAGCCTTTCTGAAGAAGGGAGGAGAGGCTATGATTAACAGCCACTGTCAGCATGGCATCTCCTGCCTGCAGTGGAGTCTGTGGGCTAGGTCCACTTTCAGGGAGAAGAAAAAGTATCTGGACTGCACCTAAAGGGACAAAGCAGTGGGCATATTAAAAGATTTGAGTCTTGTGGATGTGATGGTCAGCACCTAGCAGTTTGTCTTTGCTGTTAAATCCAAAGAGGCTGTTAGATTTGGAAGCAGTTGTACTCTAGGGTGATTCTCTGTAGCTGCCATACCACTGGAGCACTCATCAAGGGTACAAAGAGCTGCTGGATCAGTTGGGTTTGCTCTTTCCTTTCATTAGCTCCAGATCAGACTCACTGACCCTATTCAAAACTGATGTTAGCAAGTCATGGAGTTTATTGGATTGAATTCCTGTCATAGCACTTTTGGACTTTGTAGGAAACAGCCCAGCCCCTCATTTACCTGTGTGCTTGCAGCAATGTTCATGGTTGGCCTGTTTCTAAAGGAGACCCTCTAACATCCAAGCTGTGGTTTTTATTTTTTAAATTTTATTTATTTATTTAGGTGTCTGAATTTAGTTTAAATTATGTAAAAACTGTCACACACTAGTGTGTTGCTTGTTTTAGCAGTGCGTGATTGCCATCCTCCAGACACTGCAGGCACAGCTCAGCATGGCTGGGAAGAGGTATTTGACACCTTTTGCTGCTTAGGTTTGGTAGAGGAGCTATAGCTAACCATCAGATGCCCCAGTGCCTCTCATAGGTGCCCGTTCCCTGCAGCAGTATCCTGGTTTAGGCAGTTAAGTGTCCTATGAAGTGGGAGTCCTTGAAATACCATCGCTCTGCAGCTTGTGCACTTCACTCAGCATAGCGATCAGGACACTTAGCGAGGGCAGAGATGGGCTGGGCTCCAGCCCTTGAACTCAAAGCTCCTACTGTGCTATACATTAAAGAGGAGCCGAATAAGGTACAGAAGCCGTTGTTGGACTCACATTTCCCATCTTTTTGGTAAGTGCCATAAGCTGCAGGGTCATGCTCACACTTGCAGGGTGCCAGAGAAGAGGGTTTCTGGCTCATGTCCATGTATGTGGGCACCTCTGCTTCAGTTGAGCAGCAGCTTGAGCAATCTGACTTTGACCCTCAGCAGCTGGATTTTGTTTAGGCCATAATAAAAGCTGCATCATGAACCATTCAGGCCACATCAGGACTAGGTCATATATGGCTTTTGCCGGGAACTTGGTTCTTCCCACCTGGGAACTCAGAGGTAAAATAAACAAGAGCCCCAGCACTCTCCAGGGAGTACTTTTCCATTGATCAGAGCTCATTTGTTTGTCTTCTGTCTTTAACTATGTATAAATGTTTTTTGCTGTTATGTGGAGCAGTCCCCAGACAGGCTAAAGGGTCAGTTATGGGAAGATTCATGAGCTCAGACTTAAATTATGCTTCTAAATATCCAGAGTTCAACCCATCTTTGCCTGCTGTTTAATCCTCTTTCTCGCCACAGTTTGCTGTGCTGATAGACTTGGTAGTAATTATCAACATGTTGCTGCTCGTCGCTTGGATCCTGTGGCTTTTCCTGCAGCGCGCTCACCGACGCTGGAGCTCGCCAGTATTGTCCTGACGCATACGGTAGAGGCCTCTTGGCAGCAGTGACTGGGTTGAACTATCCCATCGATTGACTCAGTTTCCCTTCTCATGGGGTGTACTTCTAATGTTGGTCTCTTTTTACTGACGCCGTAATTTAGCAACGTGTGCTGTGTGTAATGAGCTCTCCATCTGGCAGATAATTGCCTGCTAGTTTAAATCCCGTCTTAACTTCAGTTTCTCAAGATGGTACCTGCTGGTGCCTTCTGGTCGGTTTTGCAGGCTGTTTGCAAAAGGATTCGGTACAAGCTAAAGCGATGTGGGCAAATTTCTGTGAGGTTTGTTGGAATGTTAGGTAAGACAGGTCAACTTTTACGTCCTGCTTACTAAGCTACCTAACATTATTCTGCATTGAGTTTGGCAATCTAATGCTTGGGCTTGTTGACCAAACTGCTGACAGCAGGCGCTGGTCGTTTACGCTGGTTATTCAAAGTACGAACTCTGGGTACACTTTAGGACCTGGTGAATGCGGAAAGCTTGTTACAGAAAACATGCCGGTGTTCTCCTTTCCTCCTTGCTTATCTTCTTCTCTCCTCTCCCTTCGCGTTCTTCGGGTCTGTTTGCCATGTGCTGTTTTGCAGCGAGGTGCCGCGCCTGCGGAGTTTGCCGGCTGCGCGTTTGTACAGGGGCTGTGCGCAGCGGACACCTCGCAGGGGCTGCTTGTGTAGTACCTGCTATAAATAGTGAGGATAACCATCAGACATCAACTGACCCTTGAGATATGCCAGATACGGATGGTGGCACTGGAGACTGCTCTGGGCCAGGCCAGTGGTTTGTCCAGCAGGCACCGGGAGCTGGCTGGCAGTTGCCCAGCAGGCACAGTGCTTGCAGATGGTGTAGCAGCACTCTTTCTCACTGCCTTCTCTGTTGCCTTTGGGGAGGCAGGGCAGGTTTCTCATCCACCCCTTACCCTCTTCTGACCACCATATTGTTTCTTGCTATTAGGTGAGTGTGTTGACCCAAGGTGAGGGCCAGCTTCCATCCCTTTCCATGGATGCCCGTGCTCCCGGTGAAATGGTGAGAGCCATTGAATCACCCACGCAGCCCTTGTACTCCGTGTGGCTGGTTTGGAGTTGGGACCTCAGCAGCACTGAGTGCCAGGTGCAGCTTCCAGGGGTTTTACAGCCATGATCCTTTGCCCCTCTCCTTGCACAGGGTCTCAGGGGCTGTGGCATGAGGTGGTGACGGTCCTGCGAGCTTTTGCTGCCTGGCACAGGTTGCAGGGCACACTACAACATGACCAGCCCCAGGTTGCAGGGCATGCTGCACACTGAATGTCAGTGCTTATCATCTTTGCAGTCTGTGGGAGCAACACCTGTACCTGTGAACTGGGAATTTCTTCTGTTAAGGTATAGACAGTGGCTGTATTTTTTTTTCTACCTCTTGTGACAAGTTGCAGTCACCTTTACTGGCTGGTTCATTTGTGCCTCAGCTCCCTTATGGCTCAGCTAATAGTGGTGTCTGAGACTTTATTCAGCTTTAAGAGGCTTTAAACTAAGAAATTCCTATTTACCACTAACAGCATTGATGGACAAGACCAATTAATGGCAATAAACTCAGGTGAGAACTGAGAGACAAGGACATGTTTTCTATTCTGTGCCATAAAGTTGTTTCTTTTGTACAAACGCATGTTACAGACTTTTGTATGATCTGCTTTTAAAATATGTCCTCTGCCAAGTGGTTGGGGATTTCTTAAGCTGAGATGACTGATTCACTCCTCGGCTCAGCCAATGTGCATCAGACTGTGCTGAAGCTGAGGTTCTGAGATGATCAGATAAAATTCTTCATGCCACTGGTGGTAGTTGATCATTGATCCCTGTTTTTTTTTTTTCCTGGGGGAAAGTCCTCCAGGAGAGGCTGTTTCACCTGCTCTGAGGTGGTGTCAGTGGCTCCCTGGGTTTTTGCTCTGTGTGTCCTTGATCAGACTTCATCTGTCAAAAGACCATATTGATCTTTTCAAGGACTAAAGGGAAAGTGTAAACTTTGATGGCCAATTTGAAACCTTTTCCAGACTAGAAAGGATCCTGTGGGGTAGTGTCACTCACACCCCACACATCCCATAACTGTTCATATACAAAGTTTTACTGGCTTAGTGCTGTATAAAGTTGGGCTATTGTGCATTTTCAGGTATTTAGATGAATTTATGTAAATGACTAATGATAAGAAAAAACTAACTAAATTTTATTTCTGTGCTGAAACTGAATTTTAAAGGAATCAGTCTGAGATTGCAGCAGTTGTGAAATTTGCAGTATTGTTCTTTGCGCTGTAGAGCCTTTGTGCTTGCTGCCGTAGTCATGTTACACGACATTGCCTAATACCCAGCAAGGCGTATTCCGGGCTCATTCAGCAGGTAAGGCTCCCTCATGGTCACTGAGTTCCCCCATGTACTCAGCAGAGAACTCAGCCTGATGATTTTACAGCCGCGCGTCTGCATTTGCATTTCCAGTGCTTTTTCCTTTCTGCAGTAGTTTTCTCTTTTACGATTTGATGATTATTAAAAGCAAGGCTCTGACTAGGTTTATGACCAGTGTCATCCCTCCCTGCTTCCTACTTCTGGCAGTCAGTGGCTAACTTGCTTGTGGTCCATCCTGGGGATGGGTTTTTTGCTGTTGAACTCTCGCTTCATCCTTGCAGTGTGGTGGTAGAGGCTGATGGGCATAGGCGTCTTGCAGAGATGCTCAGGTCCTGAGGTAGGTGCTCAAGTTCTCAGCTGAGAGCTGGTCTAGCTCTAGTAAATGAGATGCTGATCTGTTAGAACTTCAGGGTAATTTAATCACTTTTGGAAAGCACAATAGTTAATAATCGCCCACTAAGAAACTGCCACTGCTTCTCTTCCTTGTGAGACGTCTTAATTTCTTTTCCATTTCTGTTCTTAGGCATTTCGTAGCATTTAATTTTCTCTGTGATAATTTATGACTCATGAAATCTCTTGGAACATGCTAACCTCTGTGTGATGGCGTTTCAGCACCTCTTGCATTTCCTTCAGTTGAGTCGTGTGTTGCTGCTTTAGAGCCGATGCTGCCACTTCCCCTGAGGAAAGCAATATATTGTTACCTGGGTGTGATGTACCAGGATCACGCTGCCCTATCTTTGAAGACCAGCCCTCCACCTACTTACATAGTTGTGGTGGTTTGACCTTGGTTGGATGCCAGGTGCCCACCAAGCTGCTCCATCAATCCTTGCCCCACCCCCTCCCACCCTCTCAGCTGGACCAGGGGGAAGAAAATAAGATGAAACTCATAGGTTAAGACAAAGGCCGGTTAATGAAAAGCAAAGCAAGGCGGCGCACGGAAGCAAAAGAAAGCAAAGATTTATTCCCTATCTC